>JBAJNP010011122.1:0-15304 GCA_036877545.1 Yasuhikotakia modesta
TGTTTGTAAAATGACAGGAAGTACCATAATATTACTGAGAAACAGCTTCAACTCTCCTTATATAACTGCAGAGCTGAGTGCTATCACCATCACAGCCTAGAAATACTGTTCTCCACCGTTTATTATGAGTAAAAAACACACATAAAATATTGATTAAAAAATACAAATGCTGAAACTGCGTTCTTTGCATGTTAAAACAGAACTGTGTCATTTTCACAGCTTATCAAGTTCACCACATGAAACAGACAAACACACAATGTCTCTTTTAGATGTCCAGATCGTCCGGTCTGGCCCGACTGCAGGGTCGTGGTTCCGGGTCTTTCAGCAGGAGAACATCTTTGCCCAATTGCTGCAGGTGGCAGTAGTCCTTCTGACCCAGCTGGTTCTGTTCTGTACTGTAATTAGTCCAGTTCTGCTCATTGGCCTGCTTGTCGTAATTGTCAGAAGAGTTGGACTTATCGCCTGTATCTAGATTGTACCCTAGATTGTGGACGGGTGCAGAACAGTGGTTGTAGTTCTCGTGATTGTATCTCGGGCAGGACCTGATATCACAGGTGTGATCACAACTCTTTGATTTGGTCTTTCATACGCTTGAAAATCACACAGAAGAACTCAAAGACATTGAGAGCTAGAGACACCAGTGACACAACCAACATGAAGATGAAATTCTGATTTTACTCAGTTTTGCCAAAATTGAATGAAGTACTTTTTATTATTTGAGAGATATTGTGAATAAAGCTGTATATTGTAATGACAAAACTGCTGGCATCGTTTCTCAGTTGTATTTTATAAATTTGTGTTAGTTTTTATAAAAACTTTAGCGGTTTACATTTTTGTATTTTTTATATTTTAGCGTCACTTCTTCAACTCTTCGTTTCAGTCATCAGCTCTCTGACGTCATCACCCGCGACCCTCTCCGCGTTCCTGTCGCGCGCGTGTCAGCGACGCGACGCGTGACGCGCGCAGCAGCGTAGCGCCACGACTCCGGATCTCGGCACGTGCGAGGAGCTCGTACGGGTGACGGGTGCGATGATGGCGCTGGAGGAGCTTTGACGCGGCCGAAGATGGCGACGGGCAGGCAGCCGCTGCACAGCGCTGCTCCGGGAAACGATCCGACCGTCGGTCCATCCGCAGCGTCCAGCGGTTTGCCGTACGACGGTACCGGGCAGCACCCTCGCGATCTGCACCTGAAGATGAGTAAAAAAATAGCACAACTCACAAAGGTCGGTGTTGTTGTGACTGCCGTACATTGCAGGGAAATATCACATCTGTCACGTCAGCGATCTTTAATATTTATTAGGGGATGCGCGACATATTGCAGTTTTACACTGCAGCGTTTTCCTGCAATAATCTGTTTGTAATCCATTATAGATTTAACACCTTTATGTAAGGAGTCCATCATGTTTCAGTAGTCATCCGTACACAGTGTTACGCTGGAGTCTGAGGAAACTATCATGAAAAACTGCAGGTTCATGTTGTAGACAGACTTATTATATTATATATTATATAGGTAGACATGTGACACGCTGCACGTGTAAAAGCTTCACGTCTTACAGGAGCAGTCGTGCAGCATGTCTTACGGGAGCAGTCGTGCAGCGTCTTACAGGAGCAGTCGTGCAGCGTCTTACAGGAGCAGTCGTGCAGCGTCTTACGGGAGCAGTCGTGCAGCATGTCTTACGGGAGCAGTCGTGCAGCATGTCTTACAGTTTTAAAAATGCAGTCCTGAATTTAAAATACGTTATTTATATAAAATACTAATAATATGAAATACTTATTTAATTACAGGTTTGATATTTAACTTTACTTATGTTTGTACTATTTAGTTTTGGTATCTGTGTGTTTCTGCCTCATGTTTTGTTAATGTAGTTTAGTTGCTCTGTAGAAGAACACAAATTCATAACTTTTTATTTTCTAGGTAATTTATGCCCTCAACACAAAAAACGACGAGCATGAAGATGCAATCCAGTCTCTGAAGGAGTCTCACGAGGAGGAGGTGCAGCACATCCTGATGGAGACGCGGGAGAAGATCCTCCACTACAAGGGTCAGGTAGGAGATGAAGCTGAGTTGAAACGCCATCTGCAGTCTTTGGAGGAGTCCCTGGAGCTTCACGAGCACATGAAATGTCAGGCTCTGGCCGAATTCGAGATGTACCGCCAGCGCACGGAAGACACCCAGCTGTGCACGGAGGCCCAGCACACACAGCGTGTGGTCTCCATGTCCCGTGAGGTGGAGGAGATGCGTGAAGAGTTTGAGGAGAAACTGCGCTCCTTCAGCCAATTGCAAGCTCAGTTTGAGCAAGAGAAACGGCGAGCGCTGGAGGAGCTGAAGTCGTCCCACCAACAGGAGGTGCAAGGGCTGCTGGAAAGCCAGCAGAACCAGAGCGCCTCGTCCAGCCTGGAGCAGGAGAAGCTGGAGGAGATGCGCCGCACTGAGCTGGAGTCACTCATGGAGCGTGTGGAGGAGCTGACGCAGGACAAGGTCAGCCTGCTGGAGGAGTATGAGAAGAAGCTGAGAAAAGCTCAGACCTTCTATGAGCGTGAGCTGGAGGCAATGAGGAGAACCCAACAGCTTACTACGGAGAAACTGCTGGCCTGGAAGAGGACAGAGGTGGAGCTGAGGAAAGAGTTTCAGGTGCAGGAGGGGGCTCTACAGAGGATGGTGTGTAAGCTCCGTGCTGAACTGCACCACGCTCAGGAGGAGGCGCGGGAGAGCAGAGACAAAACCAACAGACTGCAGGCTTCCCACAACAATGCTGAGGTCACCATCCAGGTGCAGAACAGAGGCGTTGTTTCCTATTAAAGCTGCCATCTGAACCTTTTTTTGGGTTACAAAGAAACAACAATTCACAGCAATTTCACTTTCAAGCACAGATGCTGACAGGGAGGCTAAAGTTACAGATTGCAGCTTTAAAATAAATACTGGTTTTGTTTTTTTTTGTGATTGCAACTGTCATCTTGCTGCTGTTTAAATACAGTTGGCAGCTTGTAAGGATTTTAGTCTTTGACACTCATTCAAGTAACGGACTTATTATTAAAATCTAAAAACCCATGTTTTGTTTTCTAGAGGCTGAAAATGACAAGAACAAACAAACGTCAACTGTGATGGGTGCCTTAATTTCTATAAGGAACGAAGAGGAGGGATATTGCAGTGTTGAGATGATTGCCATGTTTTTCTTGTCTTGTGGCAGGAGTTACACAAGCAGCTGCAGGAGGCCGTACAGGATGGAGAGATATGGCTGATGCAGCTGAAAGACACAGAATATGAGCTGGAGGGAAGCAGAGACCGAGTTCAGCAGCAGGCCAATGAAATCCTTCACAAAGCCAGTGAGAATAACATCATCTCCTGCCCTGTGTGTGCGAGGAGGAAATGGATTTTGATTGTCTGGCAGTGTTTTTTTGCTGAAAGAAATGATCCCAACATGTGGATTTAACAGTTTTCTGTAACCTGACAGGTTTGGTTCTGATTCTTGGTGTGATTGGGTCTTTAGTTGTGTGTTTTATTGGCAGGTCAGATAGGCTCTCTTCAGGCCACTCAGATGAGTCACGAGGCCACGCTCAGAGACTTGGGCTCCGAACAGAACCATCTGAAACAGAAGATCCTGCAGCTGGAGGAGGAGAGACAGACACTCCAGGAACAGATTCTGACACTAGAAGAACAGCAGAACCAGAACATCTGCAGTCTGGAGAAGGTATTTGTCCAGTCTTCTCTTCAAAAGTGGGGCATGTCCTTATTAAAACACTTTCTGCTGATGGGAGCTGCGAACCTAAAACCAATGATCATCTTTGCTTTTTAATTATGTGATACTAACCAAAGAGTAGATACTGTACAATATTAGGAACCTTTTCACAACTTTTCAATGACAAATGTGTCACTTCAAATGGTCGTCATGTTTCTCAGGATGAGATGAATGAACTGGATTGTGTGAATGTTCTGTCAGTCGCTCTCTGAGGAAAAACAGAACTACGAGATGGAGCTGAGACGTGTCAGAGCCGAACATGAGAAGGAAATGTCTCGTCTGAAAGAGACTCATGCAGTAGCTGTGGATGAAGCACAGGAGAAACACAGATTCCAGCAGGAGAAAGCTCGCAGTGCCGCTGAGAGAGAGAAGAGCCGTGTACTCGCTGTAAGAACATACAGAAAGAGATTTTGTTTAATTTCCTGCTATTTATTTGCATTATTAGCAGTTTTCCGCTAGATTTAACTTCCCTTGTGTTTCCCTATTAAATTAATTAAAATGTAACATCTTGTGTGCGTATTACATCTGGGCACCCCTGCACTAGACAAACTTAAAAACGCTAAATATTCAGTTCTATTAAACAGGACTGGTGCACTATTACTGTTCCCAAATCAGTCATTCAGCCCCTGTGATAGATGCTACAGTACATTACAGTACTTTAGTTGTGTTGATTATGTGAACAACAGCAAAGACAAGGTGGCAGTGATGTTATTCTCGAGTGGAGCTCTGTGACAACAGCTCCCAGTCACCGGTGATGCTAAACGAACCGCCAGCCAGCAAGATCGTCATGTGTTGTCTCTTCATTTTTGCTCAGGAGATAAAGGAACAGTTTGAGATCCGCCGTCTGTCGCTGGAGGAGCAGAGAAACCACCTACAGCAGCAGCTGGAGACCATACGAGAGGAGCTCACCAAAAAACTCAACATGGCCAACCAAGAGGTTTGGATCCTTCACAGATTTCTGATACCGACAGATATGTTCTCCTAAACTCTTCTGTAGATGGTTTTCAGAAGCTGCATCCAGCTGGACTAGATGGTCAGTCTGCTGGATTTTTAGGTGGTGAATCTGTTTGGTAACATGGTAGAACTTTTTGGTTAAGCTGCTTGGAGAAGGTTTTTTACTTTGGACCAGTAGCAGATCAGCTAGCATGTTTGAAAAGTCACACATTTTTCCAGAACATAATTACAGTGTTTGGAAGCAGCACTGGATGCTTTGGATGTCCAACACACTCAGCTGAGGTCTCACAGGCTCTGATCTGAGGAGAGGAATCTGGTGTTTAGAAGAGGGAGGCAGGGCAGTGCTTATCCCTGCCATAGTCTGAAATGCCTTCCATTTTCTAAATGTGTATGCTATGTTTTGTTGTGATGTGCTCTGTCTACACACTGCATGGTGACTGCATGTGTTCATTGTTAAAAAAAAACTCAGTGGTTGAGCATTATGTCACCAGCTTTAATTTACACATAATCAAAGCTAAAAGCTGAACGCCGCTGCTGTAGACGTGTAAAAGCATTCTTTGTGTTCATTCTTTGGCTTTCCTCAGATAGCGCATCTGAAGGATCTTGTCAAAGGGAGTGAAGACAGTCTGGATAGTGCTGAGAGGCACATCTTCTGTCTTAAAGAGAGCCAGGAGAAACTCGCTGTGGAGTTAGATGCCACCAGGACAAGAGTGAGAGAAACAAGCAACCTTCTCACAGACCTACAAGTAGGTAGAAAACAGATGTTGATAGAAGATTTAAGAAACATTTTGAAATAGCTTGCATGAATGTGAAAACCATGGACCCATCTGGGGTGTGTATTCAGTGTGGCACCGTGATAGGAGACAGATATTGAGTTTCACGACTCATTCAGTTTCATAGATGCCCAGAACAGCTGCACAGAAAAGCTTCAGTTAACTGTGAACTGAGCTTCTACTACTGTTTCCAAACACTCACAGGAGGAGACAGAGACCCAGAAGCAGCAGCATGAAGCTCGGATCATCGCCCTCAAAACAGAGGAGAAGCAGAAGAAGGACAACATCACGGATGAGCTGGACATGAAGTGGACCGATGCTCTGAGGTGACTCAGGCATTACTGTAGACCATGCTAAAAATGGGGCTGAGATTTGCATGCTGCGTTAAGTTGAATAAACTGAGTGTACGCTGCGGTTGCAGTGTGCACATGCCTAATCAGTTTGAAATGACCTACAAATGGAAGCAAAAAATGCCTGGCGTTTAAATGAAAACATGCTGATTCATCTAATGGTGCACATACATACAGTCAGAGATTGTCTCTTCACCCGTGTCTCGTGACTCTTCAGGGCGGAGCTGAAGTGTCTACGGGAGGAGCTCACAGCTGAGCATCAGGCAGAGGAACAGCTGGTCCTGACGCAGCTGTCCCAGCACAGAGATCTGGAGCTGATGGCTGCCAGAGAGAGCTGGCAGAGGAAGGTGGAGGACCTACTGGAACAGGTGAAGCTTCTGGAACCCTCTCTCACTGTGTCCCAGACAGCTGATTAGTATGGTCTGATCATTTAGACTCATCAACAGGAGGTTTGGGGCTGTCAGAGGTTACCTGTGGTGGTTTGTCTTCTGTACAACAGGGGTCAAAGCTGTTATCCTCAGCCTCACACAATCCTGGTCTGATAAATCCCTCAGCAGTATGTTTAGACAAGCTAGTCTAGCTTGTAGTTAGCTAGTCTACCTTAGTCTTAGACAAGGCAGTTAAAGGTAGTGCAGTCTCATGTGGAAACTGACTGAAGCTCTCTCCTCTTCGCTGGCCTCATTTTATTGCCTCAGTGTCTATTTTCAGCCGGCGTTTGCTGCATGCAGAGAGACACTCTCACATTCTGTTTATTCTCAGAGTTAAAAGCTCTCTTCTCTTGAAGATTGAGGTGTTAAGAATATATTTCAGGAAAACATTTTTTGACTTCAGTATATCTGCAGCGAATGCAGTTTTTCAGCAGATGCATCTTCTGAGTCATTCGCAGTTCGGTGTTGGTCTCTGAAGTTCTGGTGTGTTCCAGTCTGATCCGTGTTTCTCTCTCGTCAGATCTCTCTTTTGAAGCAGAGCCTGGAGCTGCAGATGTCGCAGTCGAAAAGTTCACTGCAGCAATTGCAGGCGCAGTTCAGCCAGGAGCGCGAGCACCTGACGCAGCAGCTGCAGGAAGTTGCGTTGGAGCATCAGCGCAGAGAGTGCTGCCTGCAGGATGTTCACTGCTGCACCATGCAGGACATAGAGGACACGCAGCAGATGGAGCTGAGGGTAGCCGCACCAAACATGCTCGCCAGACACAAACGGACACACGCTGAACTAAAGTCTAAGACTTTTGGACCTCAGTGTTTGTGCATGTCAATATTTCCCATTATCTGACGCTTTCCTTTACATCACGCAATGCATGCGTCTGCACGTCTGTCTGCGTGCGTCTGTCTGCGTGTGTGTAGGAGCTGGAGGAGCGTCTGAAGCAGGAGCAGAGGGAAGAGTTGCATGTTTTACGAGAGGCGCACAGACACACCCTGGAAATCCTACGGCAGCAGTCAGACCAGGAGCTGCAGACTCTGCGCTTTGAGCTGGAGGACGAGGGCAAAGCCATGCTGGGTGAGTCACCCACTTTCACACATCAGCTCACATAGCAGATTCACAGTTGGGTTTAAAAACATTTGGAAATGGGTGTTACATCATCTCAGGCAGCATACTGTACATGTGATGTTTGAGATAAAGTGATTTGTATGTTCTTCTAACCGTAGCTTCTCTGCGCTCTGAGCTCAATTATCTTCATGCCACTGCCACAGAATACCTGAGACAGGTGCACCTGAAGGAGAACAACGCTGCCAAACGAGAGCTGGACCACACCATCGAGCGCTGCAAAAAACACGTGAGATCTTCTGAAAGTTCTGCCTTCACATCACATCACACCCTTCAGATGGATCCAGTTCAGTATGACACTGGAGGCTCATGTATGTTTGATGTGGAAGTGAAAGCAGAGCAGTGGGCCGCTGTCACTGCAGCAGTCAGCGTTGGTGTTTTGTGTTTTGCTCAAGGGCACTTTGGTTGCAGAATCTAACCAGCACCCAGCGCTTACAAGCCCGCCTCACTAACCTGTGGAGCAAACAGACAATTACAGGCCTGTGTTAGTAGCTTAGCTTGCTCTTTGGCTCATTCCCTGAATTCTCTCAGAGCAAGAAGACATGAGATCTTCTAAACAGAACCACACCGGCCAAGTGTCACTGTACTTACTCCTCAGTGTCAACAATCATCAGGACATGTTTATATCGTTTAACACACTCAGTTTAACACACTTCATCATAAACACAGAGTTTGACTCTTAGGGAAATCACTTATGTAAATGTTGTCAGATGTCATTTGGACACACAGTTTCTTACCTTCAGGAAGAAGAACTCTTGAGCCGTATCTCTGACCTACAGAAGGAAGTGAGCTGTAGAAAGAACCAGACTGCTGAACTGGACCATGAAATCCACTCTCTCAATGAGACCATCAATACCTTGACCAAAGAGCTGGAGCTTAAAGGGAAAGAGGTTCTGCGTGTTCGTGGCGAGGCCAACATGCACATCAGGTGAGTCCATCTGGTCACATTTATTGAGTCTCATTTCCTGCCTGCAGTCTCGTTATCTCTGTGAATATATTTACCAAAAGGACAAAATATTAAGAAATTAAAGCACTTTGATGCACAGGTTAGTGTAGAAGCTGTCAGAATGACAACCACCAGTTTCTGTTTACTGACGGACATGAGAAGGTTTATCCGTCTAACTGAAGCTAAAGAATCTGAGGGTGAGCAGATGTAGAAATGACCTCATGCGGCCTGTGACAGTGTAACTTCATATCATCTTCTGAATCGCTTCCCCTCGCGTATGTGTTTACTGTCAGGGTTCATGAACAGGATCTGTGCAAGCGACAGGAGAGAGAGATGGAGGCGTTAAACGCTTCTCACAGCAGAGAGACCCACGTCATGCTGTCTGATTTTAATAAAGCTCAGGAGCTGCTGAAAGACAAGATCTCTGCCCTGCAGATTCTGTAAGTGTCTCATCACTGTCTGTCCCTCAGGAGGAGTTGATACCTCCAGATGTTCTTTCTTCTATCTTCTGTACAAGCACAGCAGCTTTCTAACCAAAATGGAACTTCAAAAGCAACTACATCATTTTTATTGTTTTGCTTCCTGCTAATGTCAACATCTTTCATGTAAAGATCAAGCCATGATGTGGAGTGTTTGTGTCCGTTTGGGCAGGTTGGAGGGAACAGAGGAGAAGTTCAGGAACAGAGAGAGCAGATCAGAAGATCTTCAGATGATCGCCGAGCTCAGAGAGATGGTGTCTGAAAGAGAATCACTGGTGAAGAAGCTTGTGGTAAGAAGTTTGTTTTAAAGTGGTCTTCAGATGAAAGCAGTGTCAGGTGACTGGTGTCTTTCTGCAGGGTGATAAGAACTTCTGTCAGCTGGAGCTGGTGAATCGAGAGCCTGGTTTCAACAAAGTGTTCAACACCAGTCCCAATGTAGGAGTCATAAACCCTCTGGTGAAGGTAAGAGCGCTTCAGTGACACCGACCTGTAGTCAGTGCACAATGGATTTGATAGTTAAAAGTGCTCAAATCAAAACCACTCCATCTACAGCCATGGAGCGCCGCTTAAACTCAATATAATAAAGGAACACTTTAAAGGCTAATGAGACGCCTGTAGATCTGGATTCTCTGATATAAAAACATATACAAGTTTGATATCAAATATAAAACTTTTATTACTTTGTTCTTTTATTTCTTAATGAAACTTTTTAAAATTAACGTAGTGTATTAAATTAATTATAACATCACGCTGCATTTTTAAAGAATGTTATATGTGTGATTTAACAGCACGCACTAAAATGTCAGTATGAAGTATTATTATATGAAGTTTTTTTTCGCGTGCTGCATGAGCTGACGTGTTATATTGTATATATTGGTACAGCAGTACAGTGAGTGTTTGATTTCATGTTTTGTGTTTGTGTGTGTTCTCTGCAGCCCTCCTAAACTGTAGCATCACAAGAAGACAAACCACAAGAGCTATTTTCACAATATTTCTCCTTTTCAATTTCACAAACTCTCAAGAGCATGTAGAACTACAGTTTTTAATAGTCCATTTGTCTGTACTCGATATCTCACTGTGACTTTTGTTATTTTCACTTTTGATATCAGCATTATTCAGTGTAAAATAAGATGCACTTTCATTACATATACTGTAAAGAGTTTGTCATTTCTGAACAGACTGAAACTGTCCTGTCAGTTTTGAAAATAAATTTCATAAGCACATCTTTATGATACTGTGTTGCTGCAAACAATAAATCAACTGCAAAACTAAACTCTTACTAAAATGACAAATGATCTTAACCTATAAGAATATACCACCTCTGCTGCTATAAAGAATGAAGAATGAACATTTACCCTGAATCATCCAGGATTCATTTTGAGTTTTCTGTAGACAGATTCCTTCAGTCTTGTCCTGTGTAAGAATCAATACGCGTCAGAATGCCACTGAAGTTTGTTTATGGAGAAACTCCAACCGCAGAACACCAATCAGGATCAAGCAGCACAACCATTCCTTCATAATGTTGTACAAATATAACAAATAAGTTTAACAAATATGGGAACTGTGTAAAAAGATGTTTATGATGCTTTAAACACAATTTTATTTTCTGTTCACTTGTTTAAAACAAAAAGCTTGTGAAACTTGTGAAAACAGGACTTGTGAAACAAACATCGTCATTGCAGCCGCATCTTCATTCTCACATGAAGCTAAATGACATTATATGTTCATTTCTGAGGATTTTTTTTTTTGAGGACAAGAAAATTTTTGCAATTTTAAAGGTAAATATCAGCTTAGGAAAAACAGCAGACAAGAAGCAATTTTGTGCCTCTTGTCATCAAAACTCATTGGTTTCACCATGACCACCATCTGTAGTCTGGTTTAGAAAACTGGCCCAGTTTTCGTTATGATGGTGCACAGTTTCTCACAGTGTCTGTGGTTTTATTGTCTGGACATATTAACCATTTTTTCTGCTTTGCAGTTTGTATGAACTTCTGCATTTACTTCTGCAGTGTTTTCTGTCTCAAACCTTAAGGCTTGTACAAGATCTTGTAGAATAATAGAGTAACGTTTTGAGTTGCAGTATTATTAACTATTTAAATATTATTTTAGAGAAAGGATTATGAACGCATACGAAGAAGTAAGAATTTAGGTTTAGACAGATGACAGATTTAGACAGATGTCCGACTCCATTTTCATCTTTGAAAAATGACGGCGGCAGATGTCACACAACAAGCCTGATACCGCATCACATTTACCGCAGAGGTAAAACACCACATCACAGATTAAAGCTGTAATGTTCCCTTTTGTCCACTAGGGGATGCTGTGTCTAACCCTTGTTTTCGTAATGGTCAAAAATGACCTGTGACCCTTTTAAAACCTATTTTTACATTTACAGAGTTTGTGACAAATGATGAGGTTGTTGAGATTTAAGGATTGAAAGCACATGTAGCTGCTTATTTGAGAGGTTTAGTGAAGGCAGGTCATTTTTACCCTTAGACATTCAGCATACAGAAGACCACACAAGGGTTACATCAGTTCCACTGGTGACCAGTTTGTCAAAACTCCCACTCAGCCGTTTTCTGGTTCTGTAAGTTACTGTTTAGTGAGCCTGTCTCAGTGTAATGCAGTCCCAAAGACAGTTTCATTTCGCTCTAAACTCAGAGAGGGCTCTGAGCGCTTCCTCAGCTCTGTATTTGTGTTGTCAAGTTTTAGGTGTGACCGTGTTTGAAGAAGCTGCTCAACTTTTCAACAGAGATGTGATTCATGCACTTTATTCACACAATGACACCTGTTTCCTGTAACCCTGATGTAATGTGCTTTAGATTATGAGAGCAACTCTAAATGTAATGTGCTAATACAGCCTGTATTTTCAGTCATGTGTATTTAAAATGAACTGGTAAGATTGTAGGTTATATCAGATTGTGCTAATACTGTGAGAACAGAATGAAGACTTTTATTTGTCTGTTTTCTGTTAGATCTCTGTAAATTCTTTAGTAGTGACTGTTAACAATTAAACTAGAGTGTCACGTGTACATTCACTTCATGATTAGCTTTGGACTGCACCTTTATTGAGCTTTAAATGCATTTTTTTGTCTTACCAGACAGTCTTTCACCTTCCCCGCGCTCTTTAGACAAATTCTGAGGAACTAAAATTCACATGCAGATTCTGTGGGAAGCAGGTTTTATGTGAGTTAATCTGACAGCATTCTAATGGATCTGTAGTCTGAGGTTCGCGCTGTAAATTAAGAGAGGCCTTCATTAATTATACAGCGTCTGAGAAAGAAGGTAATAGAAGCAGCATTTCCCTTATTTTTCTGGTCAACATGTTTCAAAAGAATGTTGTTTTTTCCCATGCATTTAAGAGACTCAAAAACGTTCTGCACTGATTTCTGAGAAGAAAATGGCACCGTCTCAAATACAACAGGAAGTGGATGAGTCAAGCTGATGTCATACACACTGGCTGAAATCTTTTCTTTCTTCTGAAAGTTCATGCAGTTTCTCTGGCTGCGTAAAATATCATGGATGACTGCAGTAAGTTGATTCACAGGGAAAATAATGAAATAATGTTGACAAAACAGCCTCTAACAGCCACTTTTATATGATAATGAATCTGACGTGTAACATTTTGTTATGAATTCTTCCATGCCTCAGGAATTTTCTTTCTAGTTTTCTTTTCAGGCCACAGGAAATCTTACAATGTTTTATGCATCCAAGCGTGACTGGTAGTTGTGGTTTGAATCGTGTGGTCTGCTTGAGTTTCCCCCAGCTGAAGCCAGATATCAATCTGTGTTCATCTCCTGCCTTCATCTCCTGCCTTCATCATCTCCTGCCTTCATCTCCTGGTAACTTCCCATGGTCACAGTATGACAAACGGTATGATATTTAAAGCCATTCTCTGAAATCACATATTACTATTTCAAATGAGCAAAAGCTCTGACGACAATGTCAGCACAGGTTTATTCGGAACGGTCAGACTGCAGCGTCACATTTCTATCTGTGTGCTGTTGTGTTTTTATATATTTATGATATATTTATGAACAGTCTGATGCTGCAAGACACGTTTAGGTGTCTATCACAGGAACACGTTACATGTGCAAACACCAGCACACAGTCAGCAAATTTAAAAGTATCCAAACACAAAGAACAGGCTTATAAACTCACAGCTCTTGTAGTTATAAAACACCACCAGCGTGTTAACATGTTTATACAATCACATTCATATAAAAATAAAGTGTCTAATATGCAGGAGACTGCATGAGAAGAGCAATCTGACCTCATGAGGCACAACCACCGTAGAGAAGAAACACCCAGTAAACATATCCTGTTTCAGTTCTCCAGGCAATCACAGTACACAGGGTCACTGGCCTCAAAACAATTTATGTAGTAAAGTATTCATTTGAGCTCACTGTTTCTGCCCGTCCCAAACAACCTCATGGGGTTCCCATGGGAATGGCAGCCAAATGAGTTAAGTGTTGAGTTAAATGTTGGATGGCAGATAGACAGACAGACAGACAAAGAACTATCAAAGAACTTCAAAACATCCATGAACTTTGCATTCCAGGGCATATCCAGTTTCACATGGATCTGTTCCGTCCAAAACTCCAGGTTCTCCATCATGTTCTCCCTCATGTTCTCCTTGTAGGTTCTTGGAAAGGGAGGTTTTGAAGGAGTTTTTGGAGGGCATGAAGGTCTTACACAGCGCCCCCCATAGGAGGCGCAGGACCGAGGGACTGAGAATGATAAACACCCAGGGGTCAATGATGGAGTTGAAGGACAGGAAAAGCAGAGCTATGAGGTCAGTCTTGTGGCTCTCTCTGGGTTTGCCTGTAGAGTTGATGTAAACACGGATCTATGAAGAAGAAGAATATTCAGAATTCATTAAATACAGATGACAGCAGTCAGACAGAAGATCAACTTAACCTCCATGATTAAAAGAAAACAACGGCTCAGGCATTATTCTGTGGTCTTAAGTTTGTTTACTTCTGCTCACCTAATATAACTGTTCCTGGGAACATAAACTCCACATGAGCTGTTCATACAAAACAGATTCTTACTTAATCCTGTTTTTATTTACTCTTAAATTAAACCAATATGCTACATCAGACTTCTTTACAACCTCAGAACAAACGAGTTACGGAATTTGTTTCAGATTTCAGTTTCAGATGCTAGCAAAAGCACGTAAAACGTAAGCCCCGCCCCCGTCAGACCAAAGCCACGCCTCCAGCACGTGAGTTCAGTTTGACAGAAGACATATTTATATAATATATTTACATCATCAGTTTAAGCAGCATAACAAGTTGGTTAGTTTGTGCTCTTTTTAAATAATATTTAAAGCGATAATATTTCTACTATAGATAACATTGAAACAACGTTGCGTATGGAAACATTTCATTCCAGATGTGTTCGCCATGTCTTACCATTAACGGCAGGGAGCAGATGACAAATATACCAGTCATGAAGACCAGGAGCAGCAGATGTTGCACCTCCTCTGCCCACGAGAAGTAACTCCTGTCCCGTTTAGTCCGCGTGCGCACAGATCCTCGGTTCTGGTTGCGTCTCCGGTACATCAGCACCAGCTGATACACCACAAAACAGTTGCAGGCCACTGTAACGGCGACGATAAGCAGCATCACAGTGGCGTACACGTTGGCAAACACCCTGTCCTCCACAGCCTCTGGGTTCATGGCAATGAAACACCACGTCCCGGGGCAATACTGCACATATTTCCCAAAGCCCGAAAATGGCATTAAACAGAAGACAAAGCACACCAGATACACGGACGGGATGGTGATGTACCCACAGCGCTTGGTCACATGCCTCTCATAGACGTACGGGTACCCGATGGAGAGGCATCTCTCCAGCGCCATGGCGAGCAGGATGGAGAGTGTGGACAGACTGAAGAAAGTCATGGCGAACCCGAAATACTGACACACCGCGCGAGTCTCGCTCATCCCGACCAATGTGCTGTTGCTCAAATGCGCGCTTTGCACCAGTGGGCTGATCAAACAGGTCCCCAGCAAATCCGTAACGACCAGCGTGGTCACCAGCAGATGAAACAGCGACGGCCGATGCAGGTTCCTCTTTTTCCTCCGGTGGATCTCCAGGAGAACCAAAGCGACCACGTTCCCGAGAACTCCAGCGGCGAACATCATCGCGCTGATGGCCGGACCTCCGTTCTGCTCCACGTGCAGTCTATGGTTACACGTCTCGTTCTCTCCGTTCATTCCTGCAGTGCGAGAAACCCCAGCGGTTAGATGTTCTCCTCAAGGTGAAGCTCACCAGGTGAAGGTTTTCCTGAACTAGTTCGTGTGCGCATGTTAAGTTGACTTCTGGTTATTTGCTTCTTGTCGTTCTTGGTTTACTGGGTCGAATCGTTCCTCACGCTGTTCTCCACATGAACGTCCGCGCGCGTCTACCACGGGCGCCTGTGACGTCACAGAACTTCGGTGAGGTTTGAGCCTGACTTCCCACAAACTCCCGCAGATCTCAGTCTCCCGCAGATCTCAGTCTCCCGCAGATCTCA
>JBAJNP010011123.1:0-15300 GCA_036877545.1 Yasuhikotakia modesta
TATTACTGTTTAAAAGAAAAAGGTTTTCTTCACTTTTTCTTCAAAGTATCTAAGCACTTTCTAACTGAAACGTTGAACATGTCTATACATAATGTATTGTAATGTAACTTATAGTTCATTCAAGGGTCTATACATTTGTCTATACATACATCAGTCCATGTGTTCTCTGAGTCAAACTCATGAGCTCATTATTAGCATCATTTCAACAATTAAGCTAGCTAAGAGTTAGCTGAGAGTGTAGCTTGACTGTGTAGAAGACATCTCAGAAAAGCTTCCTGACAGAACTGCATGAGAGCACAATGTCTCAGTACAGCAACAGAGTTTGTTAACACAAGTAGAGAGGTTGTCTTTTTTTTTTAGCCGCTGTGTAGGGAGCACATTAAAGTCAGTGGAGAACGGTAAGACAAAAACTACTGCTGCTGGAAAGCTTGTTAAAATTCTATGAGAGGGAAGCCATAATGGGCCAAGAGTCCTCGCTATCAGGAAGTTCCTTTTCATGTTCCCACACAAACACGGGTGCCTCAGCATGTCCTGATGTTCATCTACATCACTTTAATCCTTGTTCCTCTGAAGATGTGTTCTGCCTGCCCACCCCTCTACCACGTTCTTCTGTAACTCATTCTGTCCTATGGAAATTAGTACTGGTCATAATATCTAATGTTCTCCAGAGAACATGTTCTATTTTGTATTTCTGACACTGATGCATGTAAATGCACGCACTTAGACGCATGCTTCTTTCCTGCTTGCTTTGTACAGTATGCGCATGTCTCGTTAACCAATTTTCAACATTTATGGTAATTTAGAACTAAATATGAGTTAGTATGAGTTAGTATACAGAAGAGCCCCAGGGATTCAAAGAAGTTAAATTAATCTCCCAGGCTTTATGCAGCATGAATAAGTCCAAAGGATATGATTTAAAATTACACAGCTGCTGCAGTAGAAGATGCCATTGCAAATTTCTCACAATATTTCCACAATATAAAGTTTCAAAGCCTTTGTCTTTGAACTGGTGTTCAATAACTGTGAAAACGAGGGAGTTTTTCATCCCAGGAGATTCCTTAATCCACTCTTGTACTTGGAAAAAAATCATATCTTGTAAATTCAGATTTATCACATTGATAAGCTGGCTAGCTTGTTAAAGTGAAAAGCCTTATTCTTTTACGTTTGACTGGCTGCTGTATTTCTTTGCAAAATTCTGTTATCTGAGTCAGTTATCTGAGTGTCATTTTATCTGAATCAAGTGAAGTCAACACAGAGCTTGAAGACTTCTCAACTGAAGGAATCTTAGGTGGCTGTGGAGCAAGTAGGTCGGCTGTATGCTGTGTGCTTAATTAAAACACTGCTTTAAATAATTCAAAGATGAGAGGGGTGTTTTGCAGGCTACAAACCAAGTGCTTTAGTTAAACATAAAAATGGCCACATTTCAGGCAACATAATGGGTCACATAAGAGCCAATATAAGCTTTGTATTTCAATTTGTGTTTGTCTGTGTGAGAAAATAATGGCGTTCTCAAGCTAACACATTGAAGAGGAGGATAAAACGATGTTTACAAATGTGGATGTATAGTGTAATTACCCTTAATGTCAAACAATGCATCACTGAGCGGCGTTGACAATGTGGCCGTACTGCTATTGTTTAATGTGACAAAGCCACAAACACAGTTTCATTAATCTCACTGCCCTTATGTTTGATTGCTTTTCACCTGCACAGGGCTTTCCAAATTACCTTTGTGCAGGTACTTGTGTGAATAGACAAAATGAGCTAGTCTGAAAACTTGATTATGTCATTAAAGAAACAGTTTAGTAAAAAATGACATTATTATGAGATCATTTGTGTTCCAAACCCCCTACGAATTTCATTCTATTAAAAGGTTTAGTAGAGTGTTAATGGTTTTCTTTCCATGGAGTGAAAACATACACGACAATGAACAGTTATGTTCCAATACAGACTTCATACAATTTGTGTGCTATATACCAAGTGTTTGCGTGGGGGACAAATATCCTTCCCATACACAGTAGTTCTTAAATCTAATTCACATTGGTCATGTGACACACGAGAGCCAATGAGGTTTGGTATCATTGATATTAAATCTAGCATGACCCGTCAACTTGTGGTATACCAACTATACACAAATGCAATAAGGATAAATTTGTTATTTGGTCTGTTTATCACACAAACCTGTCATATCTTAAGGCTTATAGTGTAGGACATATGGACTGCTTATCTGTTTAAAGCTAAAAGTCATACCAGTTTGTAACAACATGCAGGTGGGTAAATGAATTTGTCAAGTACCCCTCAGGAAAAACACTGTGGTCAGATTGAAACAAGAAATTGCATTGAGCTGTGTAAGTGGTATAGATATGTATTATTCTCACTATGCAATGTAAGGAAAACAAACAGCTGTACATTTTGATAGCACCGTTCCCCTGAGGTAAACCTTTTGTCACTTGTGTAACTGCAGTTATAATCAAAAGTCCTGGCACTTCTGCCTGCTAAAATATTACTTCTGAATTTATACCTCAGTGTTTTACTGTAAAAGACAACACGTGGGAAAAAGCAATTTCATGCACCAAGACACATGATGTATAAACAAAATGGATTCTGATATCCTTATGAAAACCAAAACTTCATGTTCTACCAAGCAGCAAAATCTGGATCCTGAGGCAAAACCAGCTGAAAACCATCAATGTAACATTATATTCTCCGTCATAATTCTTAGATTGTATATGTGTTTCTTGATGTTTTTGTGTATCTTTTCCACTAACATGAGGTCACATGATGTGTAAGAACCAATGGCGTATAATTGACATGAAACCTAATGCATTTGCTGTGATCTCACATGAAGACGTTATAGTTTTACAATGTGAATTTCATACAATTTGGGCAAATACAAATTAGTTTGAACTAAAAAGGCAAGCATGAATATCCACCACTACACATACACATGGTCTCTTGAGAGAAAGGAGAACGTTTGTACAAAAATGTACAAATGACATTGTAGAAATTTAGACAAATTAGCCACAATTTCTAAAACAAACTAGTAATTAATTGCTTTGAGTTTGTGTTGAACCAACACTCTACTAAACATCTTCACAGAATAAAGAAAATGATAGAAAATCAAGTTTTGAACATGTCAGTGATTTTCAGTTTGGGTTAACTGTGCCTTTAAAACACCACTGTGGTGAAACTAAGACAAGGATCAATGGTTTAAGTGGCTCAGATAAATGTAGTCTCACTGTCTAATGTATGGAAAACAAATGGCAGTACATACTGTGTTTATAACACCATTGGCCTGAGGTAAACCCTTTGTCACTCAAAGCTGCCTTTATAATCAAGAGTCCTGGCACTTCTTCCTGCTAAAATATTCTTTCTGAGTCTATACCTCAATGTTTTATTGTACCAGGAAACATGAGGGAAAAAAGCAATTTCATGCACCAAGACACATGATGTATAAACAAAATGGATCCCGATATCCTCATGAAAGCCATAAAACCTTTATAAGTTGCTCAGTGTAACGTAATTCTTCAGCGCTGATATGCAGAGAATGCCGATATTGGCACTCAGCACTAGCCTGTGCAGGCTAGCAGATCTCAAGAGCCTGTCACCTCCAACACTATTGTGAAAAGTGTTGGCTGAGGCCATAAATTACATTAATATGCCTGATAATCTGAGCTGTAAAATGTGAACTGCTGCAAGCAAATTTTGCCTCATTGGTCACATCTCATGTTTCTAGACACTTCAGAATGTGGCTCTCACACGTTGGTCTCTGTGGGAGAATTCACAGTAGCCATTGAAAAGGTCAGTGACCACACAGCTGTATACAACTCATAGTAAAAAAGTTCATTCATTGTGACTGTGGCATGCAATGAAAAGAGCAAAACATTAACTTATAGCGGTTCAATCGCAGAATGTTCACTGCGATGGAGAGTTTTCTAATGCCATTGACACC
Source organism: Yasuhikotakia modesta (assembly GCA_036877545.1). Taxonomy (NCBI): domain Eukaryota; kingdom Metazoa; phylum Chordata; class Actinopteri; order Cypriniformes; family Botiidae; genus Yasuhikotakia; species Yasuhikotakia modesta. Next base: position 3,950 of record JBAJNP010011123.1, read on the forward strand.
TTGGTGAAATTCATTATCAGTTTTGCGTTTATGTGTGTGTTTTGTCAAAATGGTCCTAACCAGTTTTTACAAATTATATTAAACAGAACAAAATTGTTACATCACATTAGGTAAATGTGTCTAAAATGTTAAAATAATATAATGGCCTTGTTTAATATTTTTGATTAAAATAGTTAATAGTTCAAATCAGTCAATTGCAATGCAATATTCTATGTTCCTTAAGGGAAGACTTTAAAATTGTTTACGCTCAAACATTTTTAATGTTTGAATGTTTGATTTTAATGTCAATATGTTAATTTAGTATGTTCCAGCATCTATTTAAATGTACAATGTGTGCTTAAAACGCATTCTATTGTATGTACATATACCATCAAATACTCACTCATCAAACCGCCACTCAACGCAGATGCAGGAGTCTTTTTATAGTCCAGCTCTGTTCATTAGTCTGTTTCTGTCATCAATCAACTGTTTTGCATTCCATTAGATCAACCTAAAGGCTTTCAGGGTTTGCATGTAATTTGCATGTCAGAGTGTAACGTCACACAGCACCAATCAAATTCAAGATACACCATTTCTCACAGCTAGCGCATGACATGATCTGTCCTGTCAGATTCATTGTAATGTTCTCCCACAGGTTGGTGTGTTAAAAAAACCCAATGCATCAAAAAATCAAACCTTTAATATATGAGTGATGTGAATAATCAGGGTAACAAAATGGAGTGTTTAGGCAAATGAATTACATGAAATACCCATTTTTTCAGTTTCATTATCATCAATGATAAAGCACAATGACACTGTGTTTATGTTGATAAATGCTTTTACAATAAAGCAATTTAGATAAACCCACAAATGGTTTCTATGACAACTAAAATTAAAGCTTAAGGACTATGACTTATTGTCTCATATAAACATGTTAATACTACATGATACTATTCAGAGCAAATTTTTCTAAGAGTAATAAGATAAATTTGTATTTTTTTATGTTTTTGTGGTCTAAATCCCCGTAAACTATGCTATAGTCACTGAAAACTGGTATGACTGTAACTTGGGCAAACTAATACCATTTACACAGGAATGTCTTTATTTATTAAATACTGCAACTAAAGATTTATGTTATGGGTGTGTGCAAATTATCTGGTACCTCTTGTAATTCACACATACTGGATAAAATTATCTGTAATACTTCAAATGTTGATATTATGAAGCACTGCATTGTCCAAACAGCAATTAGACTATTATGTAAATTTTAAGCTCCAAACTAAAATTCCAATGTTAAAATATTTTTGTGAAAGTTGTTGGATAACAAGTGAACACATGCACACGCGCACACACGCACACACACACACACACACAAAACAGGCTACCAAATGTTCAGGCAAGGGTCAACTGCATAATGAACAACATTTTTCTCTGAGAACAAGCATATTTTTCATAAATGTCAGTCCTCAGTAAGCTGTCAAATATTTATAGAGCCAAGCTGTCTAATGTTTAAATTTTACTGAAATGCCTGAAATAGGTTATTTAAAACCAGCTTCCAAAAAGTGTAACAACATGCCCCTGTACCGTGTTTACAATTAACTACATCTTTTCTCTCAAGTAAAATGTTCAGTAGCTTTGATTTTAAAGGCATTTTATTTTAAAAATAAAAATAAAAAATAAAAATACTCTTAAAAATACTCTTCTTTCTGTAGAAGTGCTACTGCTGTCCCTCATGTTTTGATTGTCATGGGGGAGTTAAACATTAGCTTTACTGTGTGGACAGCAAAGTTGAATTGGTCATCTTGACGACTTTAGCTTTCCTGCACCTGAGGCAACAACTCAGTGACCTTCGGATGAGATGAATAACGGAATGAATAGGGGAGGTGTGAAAGGACTGGAAGGTCATTGTTGTCCTCTACACAGCTGACTGCAGAACTATCTCCAACTGAAAATCGAGTCCTGAATAAATGAGTGTTTGCATTACAGTCACTGATCTATAAGTCATTCACAATTTAAGGCCGCATTAAGAAGACTAATGTGATTCAATTAGAGAGCATCTGTCCTGGCTGAATATGCAAGATGTCATACTGCTCTCGCCAATATACTTGACAGCAATTCTGTGCTTGGAACAAAATAGCTGCAACCAGTTTTAAGCGTAATGAGTTATACTGACCTTTCTCTGAATGGAAATTTAAGGTGTCTTTTAACAATTTTACGTGCTATACAGATTTAATATATGGTCTAAGTTGCCCAGTGCCACCCACAACAACAGCTAATTGACAGTATGCTAATTTATCATTTGGCTAGTAAGCGCAGGCTACATGAAACAGGCCATTTTGAAAGTCAAATTGAAAGAATAAAGGTTTTATGGTGATTTGTGGCACAGCTAAGCTAGTATTTACAGTTAAAATACTTGTGCTTTTACAATTACTTTTACATTTGTGCACCACAGGTGAGTGAAATAAAGTGTGTTAACAGAAAATTGAATCCACAGCTAACCCATTAGGGTTACATATTTTCTTGTATGTTCATTTTTTTATTGTTTTATATAAATATTGAAGTCTGTCTGGTTGTAATGCATTAATTGCTATGAAGCAAAAAAAACAAAAAAAGATCATTTAAAACAATTATGGATAAAATCATTCATATCATAATTATACATGATAATCCAAATTAAATTCATATTTAATATGAACATAAAAATCGCTTCTTAAACTTTTATTTAGAGTTAAATACATTTTGTGACACTAGCATTAATGCTTCTTTTGCCCTTAATATGAAATGTGTTCATATTTTAAGAGCGTTTAATGTTTTATCAGTGTTTTATAACCTTACTTCTCGCACAGTTATAGCTGGACTGACAGTTAAAGTATTTAATAGAAACCTTGTATGGTTCTGCCACAGAAAGTGTGACGTTCTTTATAGAATTATTACCAGGCGTATGTTTACTACTGTAAACCCATTTAAAGCATGTTAAGAAACACTGTGTGACACAATAACATGATGAAATGCATGGCAGGCATGATTGTCTTGTGTTTCTGGGTGTCAAGGTAGCCAAAGTCTTCCTCCATTTCTTTCTCTTAGTTCTCTGCTCCTTTCTCTCCCTCTCCTCCGCCCTTCAGATTCAGAGATATGATGGTAAACGTCTCACACAAGTATTTGATTTAATTCAGGGACAAGGGGCCGCAGCTTGAAGACTGTTTATGTGTTTGGCATTGAGGGAGAGAGTCTGAACTGTACAGTCTTAACTGTATGAATGCCTTCTCTGGAGAGAATCTGGTAACAATATTTCCAGTGGATTTCTTGCCATCTGTCTATTACTGGCAACACAGCAGGACTTGAGAAAAGTATTGGAAAAATTTACAGTATAGGTGTATGTGCTACAGGTGCACAAACTGTCTGTTGATATCATGTCAGCATCTATTAGAGACAAGCTGTACAGCCTCTTCTTATGAATTGCATTTTGTATGCTGTCTTTTAAAATCAATGCAAATACATTTCTACATTTATAAATGTCACATAAGTGTCCATGAATTATGGCTGTATTTTACTGTATATGCAGCACTGTAACTTAGTAACATAACAAAACTTAGTTTTTTTATTTATGATACAATTGCTTCATGATAAAAGGTATTGCAAAAAAAAATGCATAAACCTCTTCAAATTTAGACCTACATTGATACAACTGAAAATATGTTTTGACAAACAGTATTGGCAGAAAACACCCTGCAGTCAGCACTATGGTGGTCAGTGATGCAAAAAAGCTGTCCACCATCTTCTCAAACTCCTTTCAGGCATGTGGATTTGTATTGATCAGAACTGCAATTACGGGGCCTATAAGAAAATAATGATTCTCTTCTATACTTATGCATAGATATTGCTTTGAGATTGAATGGGTTTTTCGACTGCTTGAGAATGTATGCCAGGCAATTAATGGTTTCTTCTATTTGTCATTATGGTGGATGTCAGCACCATCTTTGCCGGGGGCTCAAGGGCAGTTCAGTCTCCCAAAACACAAACACAGAGGCTGGATAGAGGTCTGCTCAGGGTTTATGATGTGTACATGCCAGTGGGTTGATTACTGTGGCGCTACCACAAACATCAATGGAAAATGGAAGCTTGCATACATTTTATTATTTTTTAAGTGCTTAAAAAAGTCGATTCGGCAGTTTCAGTGTTGATAAGGTTTGCATCATTTGGATAATTTACAATACAACACAATTTAGTTTCAGTCATGCTGCAGTGCGGTGATTGGATTGATCTTGCTAGCGTTTGCATTGGGTATATCAATGATAATTACAACTGATGGGAAGCGTTTGTGCTGTGTGTGTATCAGTGAGAGCTTGTGTGTGTGTGTGTGTGTGTGGCTAACAGCTTTCATTTGTAATGAGATTCATTATCAAAGACGGTAGTTTTGGGAGCCGTTGGCCTCTTACCGCTCGTATGCATTTATTGTGTGCATGTTTGTGCACGTGTGGAAATATGTGTTTAGATGTGGTTGCCTATGTCTAAAGACCAATAAGACATGAGGGACTTCCACGAGTCTCCAGCCAATCACAATCAGCCACTCTCCAGATACTATTACGCACGATAGCGCAACATTCAAGGGTATCTTTTAAAGAAACAGTATTTTGTCTCTTCAGAACCTGTTCATGATTACTAGCTAAATGAGTAAATGAATTTTACATGAAACATTGCTAAGCTAATTGTTAACTAGAATAGTACTTAAATTTCAATCTATTCACCATACAAAACTTTTGCATGGCTTTAAGACTTGGAATTGGGTGCACACATATGAACTATTTTTATCATAATTTATGCTTTTTGAACCTTGATAAAGCTTCATTGTCTTTTGTTGACTTTTGTTGATTTTTGGAGAATAGTAGTGTAAACCTTCTATAAAAACTCCTTTAAAGTAACTTGTGCTTCATGAAAGATGAAAATCATAGTTAGGAACAATATAAATGTTTATAAATGATGACAGGAATACTTCTGATAAAACTAGGTTTCTGCATTGATAAGCGCAGTTCATTCTTGATATCTAATGTTTAAGAATAAAAATTGAAGTAAAGATAAAATCAGATAGACTGTTGGTTTTATTGCGTTTTCACTCCCATTTAAAAAAATTTTTGTAGTTGTATAGTTAACTAAAGTTAGTTTTTACAAAGAATGTTAGGAAAAGAAAACATAACTTACCCAACGTTCAAAACCCAACTTCACATTTAATCATTTCTTCTATATTTGGTTCCTTCACCCAAAAGACTAGCTTAGATTGAAGTTTTGTGGTTGACTACAAAGCCCATATGGTTTTCTGTCACTTTAAGATCAGAAATGAAGAGGATAGAGACGTCTGTGGCCCAGTTAATGGGGGACTTGCTTTTAAAGCACCTCTGCTTTCCATGATGGTATGTGATGAATTTAATTAAAGAATCCAGCACACTCTTAGTGAAGCCACGAAGCCGTTTCAGTCTAATTGTGGTGAGTGGCTTATCGGGTAGAACAATTTAGCAGCAATTCTAAATTACTTCCTCCAGTTCTGAAGCTGACCTTTCACTGCTCTAATTTTATTAAAGCGCTATTAATGTCTTCTCTCCGCACACCCACACAGACTGCAATCCCCTTTTTAAAACACCTCTCCTGAACTCTGCTGTGTACCACAACATTGTTCATATATGCAGTATATGACTTTTATTTAAACAGAAGTTGTTACCACAACATATTATTCTGTAGTTTAATTTGTATTATATTTTATTACAGTTACTATTATTTCATATATACTTATATTACATTAGTATATTCTTACAGTATGTACATACAAGACAAAAGAATTTGTTTAAAGTGCTGTTACATTCAACAGTGCATAATATTTACATTTCTTATACTAATATGAGTCTAATTTGATTATGAGACACTAAAGTGTCTTTTATAAATTCTAATATAATTTTAAACAATTTGAAATTGTTCAAAATACTTTTTAAACACTCCCCCAAGTGGTGGAAATATTTTTAGTTACATGATTTTACATTACAGACACTCTGCAGATGGAAATCCATCAGGGGGAAATAAAGTTTATATGTTATATGTGGAGACCACGGTTGTCTTAGGAATGGCACCAAACCAGCAGGTGTCATAAACAGGCCATTCATAATTCACAATGAGGTTAGCGTGCAATGTCAAGGACAGATTCAATTCCCTGATAAACCTTCACACCTCTGTGACAAAACTGAGGTAAATAAGTTTATCACACTTCCTGTGCCATTCCACCTGTATTTGACCTGTATTAGGACAAGACAAGCATAAAAATTACAAATATTTACTTTGAGTTAATTGATGTTTGGGTTACACTTTGTATTATTAACATTATCAAATATTTTGTACAATATTTTATATTGTATACACAAAAACTAGTAATGTGTTAAAAATTATATAATGTTTGTAATGTGTATATATATATATATATATATATATGATATTCTGACACTCTACTAATATGAAGGATTTACTCTTTGCAATATTCTGCTAAGGTGCATAATAAGCAGTTCTGATTGGCTAACGCAGGCCAACGTCTCCTACACTTTTAATCAGACAGAAAAGACAATGTGAATCTGAAGTAACCAAGTGTGTCCAGCCTGGCCGGAGCCGTGCTCCACATGAACAGAATGTATTGCTTTTCCTTTGTTTTTGCAAACTAGTCAGAGTTATTTTCTAATGTAAGTGACAGCCTGCCATAGAGGCTGTTGATAGAGTTTAACTTATATTAAACCTCTAAAATTCCTGTAGACCTAACAAATGCTTCTGACAGCAGCTTACTGAATTTGTCATTTACTTTGTGCAAATCCACAATGAAGAGAGACTCTTTCTCACATTCTGAGACACATTAATCCAATTCAGTCTCAGTATGTCCGGCTACACATTTTTAGCATGTTTTTCAGGCATGAGCATATGATACAGCACAGTTACAAGAGCAAACTTCTGTTTAATACTGGTGAGAGTCTAAAAGAGACTTTAACAATACAGCTGAATGACACCAATTAAAACGGTTCTGCAGCAGGTTGGGGTGTGCTGCAGTGTGGAAGCTAATTGTTGTTGTCAGACAGTGCAGGTGTGTCACACTCCTCGGTTTGAATGCATTGGCTTTGGCAGACAGTAAGATAGACCTTCATTTCCATGTTTAATGAGAGAGTACAGGTGCTGAACAGCATAGAGCCCCGCTGTCTTTATAACACTGAAGCTGTCGTGATAAAATCACATCAGAAATAGTCATCATGCATCAGACATTATAGCGTCTGAAACAGTGTGTTGACTTATATAATACTGATAATAATACTATTTTAAGTCAAAAGAATATATAAATATATGCAATAATATATAAGTAATAATATATTTACATGTTTCACTTTTACTTTAAATAATTAAATGTAAATATAATAATAATAATAATAAATATAATAAAAACTATTCAGACAGAGATTTTTTGTTTCTTGCTCTATTAAATATTAAATAATAATAAATACTATAATATATATTTGATATAAATAATACAGTAATATCTGTGATAATAACGTTTGTCCCAAATCCTAAATGTATGTAAAAGGTGTCAAAATTACTGTATTGTAAAATTTGTGTAAAAGAAAAAATGCTGCAAACAGAAAAAAATCACCAGCAAAAGAATATGTTGTTATTGTGTGCCATTGTGTGTCTGTATAAAACAATGAAACATCTCAAATCTGTTCTTTAAAATCTATTCAGTCTCTTTCCATTTGGTTCAGCTTCACAGGTTCAAATAGGCATCAGGCCATAACCCACACCTGCACAACTTGTTGTTGTGGCTGAGAAAAAGGCATAATTATTCATGATGAAAATAGAACAAGAGTCTAAACAACAAACACATTCTTCAGGGTCTTACATATTTAAAGGCAGCCATGCAAAAGTCCTCGCTGCATTCAAAGTCTCACATACACATCCTGTGTCGGTCCAATAAAGTCAAGAGAGCCATTAAACATTAATCCCAACAACTGTCTGCAATATGCAATGAATTTGGAGACATGAGAAACGGTTGCTTTACAAAACCTGAGATGCAGATTTCAAAGCTTTGTATATTTTAGCCGTGGCTCTCACAAATCTCTTTTATTATAACCAGAATGAAACACAAAGTCATTACAGATTCCGAGCACAAACCAGCATCATTGTCGTGGTGCCACCATGGTAACCAAACACAATTTAATTCCAACACTGTAGTTTCCTCTAGGCCAACGCCAATAAACATTTCTTCTGTCGAGCCGATAAATAAACAATTAAACAAGAGGAATGTATTGACCAGCTGCCATGCACATTTTAGTTTGATGCTGTGCAATCAAGATCTAGGCTCAATGTGGAATAAATCCAACCTGAATCTTCACAGGGATTCCAACCAAATGCCTGCATGTCCCAACTGTCAATCAATTCTACCTGAAACTATTTCAAGCTCCAGCTGACCAATACGGCACCGCAGGACCTGCTTAATGGATTCATCAGGTCAGATTTGACACATATAATGAAGACTCAGAAGAGCATTTTACATAGTGGCGTGTTTGCACATATGCAAGCGTGCGAATGATGCGTGAAAAACCACGTCTCTGAAATATGAATGTGAGAAAAAATGCTTTCACCAGTTTACGCTTGGATGAGCAGCACAACATCTGCAGTAAATGCAAAACCAAGTCAAGAATTCTGAATGAATTTTACCTGATCTCCTGTACTATGGATGCCTGACAATTTGTTGTTATGCCACTGCAATCTAACTAGAATGTTTCTTCCATAAACATTAAGAAATGTTCTGTGTTAGCATTTGTGATATCCTGTGAACTATCACAGATCATTTTGACTAATTTTGGATAATTTAAGCTAAAACCGTGCAGCTGAGTGTCTGTTGAGAGAGTTTAAAGTAGAAATTTGTAGAAAAGTGTTCCCATCATCACCAACCTCATTTTGCCTCTTCTTCATTGAGTCATATGGCACTAGGTTACTGAGGTAAACACTTTCTCTAAACAGTACAGCTCTAATACAGCTCTAGTTAGGGTGTTGAGCAGATATGTAATCACATTTGAAAACAAGGCAGTAGATAAAGAGGAAAGAGCGCCTAAGCACTTAAATACAAGAAAAGACTGTTTGAAGTTAGATTTAAAGAGACAACTCCTTCATAGTGGTGGTAATTGTCTAGCGTAATGAGAAAGAGGCTTTGATGGATAGATTAAGGCTGATTTAAAGTCCTCAGCCTTCTGTGTCCCTGTGTAAACTCTCACTTGAGTCAGTGCAGTTATTCTCCAGCCCTGCTCTGTCATTATTTTATTTCTATATTATTTCTCCTCAGGCACATCAATATTCCATAGGGTCAGATATCATACACTTCGCAATTCCTTCTGTTTGACTGACGTTCCCAGACTCACACACGCAAGCACACAAACACACACACACACAAACAAATTCACTAAACACTTTTGCATACAGTATTTCAGTGTATAATAAACCACCACAAGCATCAGTTTCATTTCCAGATGCTAAACGTGCTTTAATAGCGCTGAGCAGAGAGCATTTAAGTCATTGTGATAAGTTTAACCATAAAAACATGCCTTTAACGGTGTGATATTACTGTTTGTTGAAAGCAGAGTTTTTTTATTTAAATATCAAATGATGAAAGAAGAGCATTACAGAAAATATTTCCATACACATTCAGTTTTTGGATCGAAAAGAACAGTTTCTGCAAATTAGGACAGATTGAGTCAATATTCCCAGACAGCAGTGATAAATGTAAAGTAAACAGACTTCTGCTTAACTATCCTGTTGATTTTTCTCCTAAGAAAAAGACGAATTTCACATCTGTTTCATCCAGAGTTGCAGATAGAATTCCTAGTGTGTTAAAATCATGCTTAGATGACACCAAAGTCTATGATCAAACATTTCTCATAAAGTTCTTTCAAGACTAAATTGTATGAGACAAAATTTAGTTGCCATATTATTTTTTACTGTGGCCTTACTGTGTCAACAATTGTTTTATTTGTGTCTACTGTACTTGTCCTACAACATAGAGCAACATCCAAGAAAAAAAATCTTTCTTTATGTCCGTATTGCACAATTACTTGATTTGCTTATGCAAATGTTATGGAGTTGCTAAAATGCAAAAATAATGCAGATTGCATGAGAAAAAAACAAAAAATGCTGCTATTAGTGGGCGCAATTAACTCTTGAATTCCACCCACAGTCTTATGTTCATACTGTGATTAAACAAAAATTACCCTGATAGCTGAAATGGAATCACAGTGAGACTCGAGGCACTTAATGCTGTAACAATGAATATAATGCCATGTCAGTTTTCACATGTCACATGTTTCCTTTGAAAAGCTTTTAAACACCGACACGGGTGGAATTATATACAAGTCTGTGGCGAAGTTCCTTCAAAAGTGAGTGACAGAAAGTTCAAATCCACAGTCTGCGCAGCTGTTTATCATTGCCGCCACTTGCCACAGAAGTTCATTCAGTGCACTGACTGTACCAACATCAAAATCAAACACTGTGGCCTGTAATTTCAGCTTCAACAGGCCTGCAATTTCTGATTGGACATGTATGGCTTTTCAGCGAGATAACGGATTACATATGGATTACGTACGTCTTTCTCTGCACTGAATGTTTAATAACGGCCTGTCCTGTCACACTAGAGGATCATGGGAAACGCTGCGACCCTGAGCGGGCATTGCCTTCGGGAAGAGCCCATTAGTTCTGTAATTACAGCCTGGGTGTGATAACTTCTCCACACTTCACTAACCACCACATAGAGGCTTTATTGCAGGTGTACATTACTTAATGCCTTCATTACCAAAGACAATCACTTAATTATATAGTCAGAGGAAGAACATCAAATCACGTCAGAATCAATTTGAAGGCTGATAATAGAGGCAGTAAAGCAGTTTATTGCCAAACTGACAAATGTGTCAGTTGAATCAAAGGTTTTCTAGGAATCCAAAATCTTACCCCATTGTGCATAGCAAATTATCTTGTTTGATCAATGAGCCAAAGATATTATGGACAAAAAGGCCACAACCCAGATTCAAACTCACATATGTTGGGTTGTGTATTGATGAAAGGAGCAGGTATTAATGGAATACTGTTTGCATAAAGTCAATACTGTATGAATGTGTCTTTTTTCATGACATTTACTTTGCTGTAAAAAAAAGCTTATGATAGCTGAGCACATCCTTTACACACACAAACTAATCCAATACCAAACTTGTGTCTATGTGATATCCATCGAAAGATTCATGTGCAGGTATTGTTAACATGTGAATGATAACAATTCAGTCACATTCACTATTAATACTTTTCATATTAATTATTGAAAT
>JBAJNP010011124.1:0-15300 GCA_036877545.1 Yasuhikotakia modesta
TTTTCTTTTCTTTTTTGAAGGGTGAATGTTGTAGGTAATTGTTAAGGCATGTTTTTTGGTTTGTTTGTTTTTTCATTGTAATAAAGTCAAGTTGAAAAATCAAAAAAATCTCTCTCTCTCTCTCTCTCTCTCTCTCTTCCTCCCCCCTCTCTCTCTCCACTAGGGGGCAGTCCAGCACAGTTCAGTGACTGTGAGCAGACTCAGATAAGGTCTCAGATCACAATGACATCTCTGTCTGAACGCTGAAGTTAGCTGGACCTCTGACTGCTGTGCTCCCTGTAAGTGATTCATCTGTCAGCCCTTAACGTCTCTTCATTAGCAAGAATGCTGACACTGACTGCGGCTAATCCGCTAGCCAATCAGTGTTTCACACAGACTGTCAATCTATACACCTACCTATAACAATGTGGATATGTTTCTCACCTTCATCTTCATCATCACCGATGACATCACAGACATACAGCTGAGTTAACAGTACAGTGAGAATAAGACATGCCTTTCTTGTTCTGTTGAATATCCAGGGTTGCTTTTGCAGTCACTGTGTGTGATCGAACAGAGACGCTGTGTTGTCTTGCCTGTAACATTTTCTGAATTACAGGCAGGGCCATAGAAGCAATAACTGGTTCCACTGAGAGCTATTTTGTGAATGACACACGAGAATCACTCGGAGAACGTTGTGTGCGCGGGAGCTGCTGTTTGTTCATGTTTCTGCAGGCTGTGTGTTTGCCTCAGCCTCTGTCCTTGAGTCGACTTTACTCTGTTTCCTGTACGTTCCCCACAGATGGAAAGCCAAAATATTCCCCTCACAATCTCTCCCTCCTTCACTCAGCATCAGTGCAGAGTGATATGAATTCAGAGCAGCAGGGACACAATCTAATTCTGATGTTCTGTGGTAGATCCAGAATAATATTATCTCTTTATTTGACACTTGAGTAAACTAGCCAAACTCTCTCTCTCTCTATCTATCTCTCTCTCTCTTTCTCACACTCTCTCTCTCTCTCTCTCTCTCTCTCTCTCTGTCTTGACCACCACAGTGCCATACCAATACAGAATGGCTCCTTTCAAGTAAACATAATATAGGTAGCAGGAAATGTCTTCCCGGTGCTTAAATTATATATTTTTAACAACACCTTTAAATACTTTTTACAGTTATTGGAAAGTCATGGGAGAACAAACATATGGGTCACGTGACAAACACACGGCTGTTGTATATCTGGAATGTAATGTAAACATCAACACATTAGACACAATATATAATAGATATATTTTAATATATGTCAGTCTGTTTGTCATGTTTCTTGTGACCTTAAATGCTGAACAACTACGATTCTCCTCCTGAGAATTAAAAAGCTCTAGAGAGACTCTGCAGCTAAAATCAATAGCTGTACTTTTTATTTTTACCAAACAAATAAAGACGATAGTTACGAGACATGGTGAGAATTCACTTTCTCTGCTTTTCTTACTGTATTGATTTTATAAACAGCTTCTGTTTAACTGGATCTGCTTGGAAACAACATATTTTTACAGCTATTTTGAAGTACATTAGTTTTCAGTTTTAAACGTTACATTTCTATAGTAAAGACATCAGTGCGCTGTATTTATTAAGTGCTGCAGTTTTAAATGATGACACAATTACAGTGTTATTCCCTCTGGTTCAAAGCACAGACATGATGAATTATTTGTGATGGAGCACTGAGAGGTTTTTGCACAAAGAACTTTTATTAATGCATAAAATAAAATAACATACAGCCAATGTAAAACTCTCATTATGTGACCGATAACATCTTCAGATGGTTTCAGCCTGTAGATTTATGTTTAAGCTTAAATTACAAGATCCTTCTGCTCTGCAGTAATAATCTTCAGTCTTGGCCAAATGCAGGTTAAATGAATGAGTTTCATTGTCTTTACAAAGTGCAGAGAAGATAAAAACACAGTTTTTGGTCTTTTGGTGATTTTTCTGTCCTGTAATTATCATTACTTATAGTATTACTTATATATTATTGCCTCAGTGACTTAACTTCATGATACAGGTAAAATATGTTTCTAATGAACTTATAAAATATAATTGTGAAACATGTAAAAGAACAGTTTGAAAGGTTATGGCCTGGAAAGCCTTTAAAACATCCGTAATTTCACCATTATCCCCCTCCATTAATGTGTAAAGGTCACTGACATCTTTCTATTTGAACACCTTTAAACATAACAGTGCTGCAGAGTTATATTATAATTCTATTAACTCAATATTATAATTCTGTTATATAAGTATAAAAAATGTTTTTGCATGTGTAGATGTTCTTTAATACGTTATGCAATTACTTTTTAGTACATTTTAGTACTTGAAAAGTTACGTGTACAGCGCCACCTTGTGATCAAACGTATTAGTAATACGTTCACCCAGCAGTTTAACATTAAGTTTGTGAGGTCAGACTAAAGAACAAACGTGTGCAAAACCACAGGCCAGTTCATGCAAACTGCTGTAGTTATAATGCGTGTTGCAGATGATAAGTTCCCTTAAAAGCGCATAGAGACAATATTAGATTTATATACAGTCACGCCGCAATAGATTCAGTTGCATTAATTCGTGCAATAAAGCGGTTTTGTGTTTGGCTTGAATGCTCGGCTCTGAATCTTGAGAACATCTCATATAAACATCTTATAAACGTCTCAGCTTCTCCAGCACGCGCTCAGAGGAGCTGACCGAGGTGCTGAACACCCGCCCGGTCCAACAGCTCAACATGAGCCGCGACATCCAGCCTCACGCGCTGCGCTTCTGACCGACGGACGTGAATCTGATGGGAAGCATCGGAGGATTTAGTTTCTTTACGTTAATGCATGAATGTCTTTATTTATAATGTTATAAACAAACCGTGCAGGAGCGAAAGCAAGACAACAGCAATTGTAGGAGGATCTTTTTGGATACATTAAATACGTTTTGGACGTTTAAAGAAGAGGAAGCAAACATTGATCCTCAGGCTGAGACATGGCTCGTCTTCTGGTGCTCGTCCAGTCGGTCGGGCTGCTGCTCTGCGGGGGTGAGATGTTTCTGGTGGGCGCAAGTAAGTTTGAGTTCATGTGTTGAGCTGAACATTTGTTCTCTTTCTATACTTAAATATCACCAACACTGTTACACTCAACACTGGAGGATGCAGATCTCTCATCTCTCAGTCTTCTGCATGCTGTAAAATCTGGCAAACACATAAAAATAACATGATGGACTGATGAATGATTTAAACAGCGAAGCATATAGACACATTTTATTTTTTTATTGTCATTATTATTTGTATTAAACTTCAGTTTATCACCTTCAGGTTCTGACTCTGTGTGATGGGTAAGATACGCGGTAGGTTGACTGGATCACAACTATAATAACCACTTTAATCACAGTAGAATCCAATGGGAACACTGGCATGAGGCTGAATTTGTGCATTGAAATGTTGTAGTGTTTGTAGTATTTATAGCAGCATTTATTTATAGTGTTTGTTTGTGTTTGTTTAAGGTGTTGCTGTTAAATCTTTTGCTGTTAAATCCTTTTTCATACATTGCAGCCGCTCTGCTGTTTTGTTTTTATCATTTTCACTCATTCTTGGAAACATTTTCTGTCTTTTCTATGTGATTCTCTTTCTCCTGGAAGAGTTGTGGGGTTTTGCGGTGCTTTGATACGGTTTCATCTGAAGCTCATGCTCTCACAGCACAGTTTCTTTTTGAAGTATGAAGTCTCTCAGCTCACAGCAAAAACCTCTTTTGTGAAGAATAGATTAAAACTATCAGGAAGCAGAATATAACCGAACGTCTCATTACCTGCATGATAAATGTAATAAATAACTGCATGCAACATTATCCATCAATATATTCATCTCTCTCTAGACATATGAATCTGATACTGTAATGTATGCAAGCTGTAGGGAGTTACAGTCTGTCCAATATATCTGAGCAAGATGCACTGTATTAAATTTGCATGTGTAAGAAATAAAGACTTTCTAATGATCGTATGAAGCAGAGATTTATGATTGGTGAATCATTTACTTTAGTCTTTGTTTCTACAGACGCTAAAGTGAATTAAGCATCAATTAGAGTCCGTCTCAAATGCTTAATCTCATCTGAACTCACTTAAGATCGAGACTGAATTTAACGCTGATAAAACACCACATGACCACATGCCTAAAATCTCTCTCAAGGTCAAAAGGTCTGAGTAATGTAGAAAACAGCTTCACTCTATACAAACATTCATCTATAAATGATTAGAGAGAAACATTCATTTTCAGTTCTTATAGGCTCATCTGTCCACCGCAGTACTTATGTAAATTTAATCCTGGGCTTGAATTCTCCAGTTTGGAAAACTGGACCTTGTACGGTGCCTTGGAGTCACACTGACACCATGTTCTGGAAACGGCTGAAAATGTTCTCCAGACATTTTCCGTTTGAATCTTTGTGTTGGTAGAACGTGCTGAGAACATCAGATGAGAAGATGAATGACTTTGGTCTGTGTTCTTCTTGCATTCACCAAATGGACCTTCCTCTACAGCGAGAGCGCTCTCCCTCACTTCAGATAACAAGCAGTTATTCAGGAATCAATATACACACTTGCTGTGTCAGCTGAGCCGGGCGACATTTAAGCAGCTGATGTATGTTGGTCTGTGAGTTTGCGACGTTACGCTGTGTGCTTGATCTTTGACTTTCACCCATAATTCTATTGGACTGTTCTCTGTATGATGTTTCTCTGTATACATAACATACATTCTGCATAGATGATGTGTTCACACATCAAAATAACGCCAAAGAAATATTTACTTTTATCTTCTGCTGTGATTGAGTTTAGTTAAAGTCTGGTTTTCTTGTGAATATTTCAAACGAGAAACAGCAGCACACGTGTACATGTGTATTTTTAGCTTGCTCTCATATTGTGGTGGGTTGAGTCTCTCTCACGTGTTGACGGTGTCTCTGAAGAGTGTGTGTACAGCATCTGCTCTCAGGACAGATCATGAATGTCGGTTCCTGAGATTTACTCGAGAGTCTCAGTCCTGTGTTCAGTGTGACCGGCTCTCTCTTACATAACAGCTCTGAGCGAGTCTGACTTGTGCTTCAGTTACTGAGGGATGACAGAATATAACAACAGAATATATGTAATAATAACAAATAATACAAGTAAAAATAATGAATTAATCTGCTGCAGGTTTTTGTTTGTTTGTTTGATTATGAATAAACATGCATTACACACACACACACACACACACAACCACACACACACACACACACACACACACATGCCATCATTTTAAAATAACAGTATATATCTAATAGAAAAGAGAACTTGCATATTTCCGTACATTCAGGCAGGTGTTGTTGTAACAGCAAACGCTGACACTGAAATATAACTCATGGCTTCATTTATCCCAACAATTATTCTCCACATCACTGCAGCACAAACGGCTGGTCATGTATCACAATTTACTGAAGACTTTGTTCAGACACGTGTAACCTCACGTCATTGCCACCGGAACAATGAGCCCTCGGGGGACGTATGAGCTAAATTACACGGCTGAAATGAAACAACCTGATAAATGGTTTCATAACCGTCTTCTCCTGCTGCAGGAGGAACAAACTTAATGTCTGTACATGAGGAGCAGCACCTGTGTTTTCCTAAATGTGATGTTTGGTTAGTCAGTATGTGTGATTAGCACCTTCCGTACATTCATTTAGCATCTATTAGTGCTATTAGTATAACTATTTTTTGGCACTGGGACTGTGATATATGTTTCTTTTATTCCCATGTGATAAATCACAGTTGTTGTGGTGATGAGAGGCGATTTGAATGACCCTGAGGCACAAACACATTACAGGTGAAGGTGCTTGCAGATATTCTCCTGTGATGCGCGTTTATGAAAAACTGTCATATTTTCTGAAGGATGATGTAAAACGTCAGCAAGCATCTGCCGCTCTGGAACATCCAAACATCGTATTAGAAATGTGATTTTCTGTCACTCTAATGGACAAATATAAAGAGAATGTGACCTTATCATCACAAAACAAACATGTAGCTGGAAATTCATTAAAATAGATGGTTAGGAACTGATGTCACAGTGAGCTTCACCAAGGTGGTCGTGTCCTGAAAATGATTATCTGTGGAGATGAGCCATAGTCGAACCTTTTCTGTCCAATTTACACAGTCAGTGCTGAGGGGACGGCAGTTTAATCTGCCACCGATGACCTCCCACAATGTGGTCTCTCTGCGTTGTGATGCATTGTGGGTAATGTTGCAGGTAATTGCAAAAACAGCAGCATACCAATGCAGAGCTGAGACTGTAGGTGGTTGTTTCAGATTTTTGCTTTTTTTATTCTGCTGAGAAGTAATAGAAACAACAGGTAACACTTTAGCGTATGGTTGTGTTTGTTGCATTAGCTAACATGAACAAACAATAATCAAAATAGTTTTTCAGCACTATTCTTTGTTAATGCCAATGCCATTGTTCATTGTGCATTAACTCATTTAAAACGTTGACTTTAACGTAGACTAAGATGCTAAGTTACTAAAATAAGTTCAGGTACATTAGCTAACGCAGTAACTTATGTTAACAAATAGGACGGTATTATAAAGTCCTACCCCATAATGAAATGTCTGTGACAAGCACAAACAGATTTGGAAGCAGTTGTTATATAAAAGCTCAGGCTTGTGTTTGTTATGCTTTATGTTTTGTTGGGGTTTGGGTACAGGAACAAGCCCTGTTATTAGCATTATTATTATTTTGAATAATAATAATTACATTTACTCTCTTCTCTTCTGGATGGTGATGAGAAGCAGAATAACCGATGTTTGTGGCTGTTTTCTGAGATCCCCGTTCAGCATGTTGCTCTGGGGGTTGTTGTAGCATTAAAGGAAATAAATTTAATGCATGAAACATCAGTGGGTGTTACTGCCACCGCTTCAGGAGAGCTGGAGACCTTTACAGAGACCAGACCAGACCGTAGATGAAGTTTTACAGCACAAATCTGATTGGTCAGATTGGAAAGCTTTCTTGGCAGGCGGCGTGTTGAGACGTGTGGATGCGTGTTGGTTTTTCACGGGAATGTAATGTAATGCCTGTTCATGGAATTCTGATATTAATCCTGCCAGGTTTGATATTAATCCTGCCAGGTCAAAGCGTTAGCAGTGGAACATTATTGTAACGTTTGTCTTGACTGTAAAATGGTACAGAAGACTCTCTGCAAATTGTCTGAAATTGTCACTTCACTGTATAACAAACATACAGTACAGCATACAGTACAGTAAATACAGTAAATTACATACAGTACAGTATATACAGTACAGTACAGTGTATGCAGTAAGTATACAGTAAAGTACATACAGTACAGTATATACAGTACAATATTTACAGTACAGTATACAGTACAGTATATGCAGTAAGTATACAGTACAGTACATGCAGTACAGTATACAGTACAGTATTTACAGTATAGACAGTAAAGCAAGAAAATGTTTCCATTACCCTCCAATACGATTTAATGATAATATATAACTTGTTCCCCGTGGGCAATGGGGTCTGACTGGTTTTCAGTTGCTGGTAAATAACTTCACACACACTGCAGGCACTGGAAAGATATTGTTTGCTATTTTTATCTTCTCTCTGTGGATTTGATTGAGTGTTTGTGTGGATCGTTCCTCAGATCGACCACCAGCTCCAGTGAACGTGTCAGTCATGCATCTGAGAGCCGATTCAGCCACAGTGTCATGGGACGTGCCAGAGGGTGACATCATCATCGGCTTCTCCATCTCACAGCAGGTACATCACTCAGAACATGTTCATATTTTAGCTTAGAAACTACAGCACCGGTTGCATTAGCTGTTAAACTTAAGTTCACAGAATGAAAGGCAACCCCAGGGGTATTTAACTCTTATCTTCAGTTTGTACATGTATATTTGCAATCATAGCTCTCATTTTATCCTTAAATAATGTGTGAAATTCATCAATCATAACTATTAAAAGTAATTATTCCCCATAATTACTAATTCCAGCTGTTTACAGTTTCAACCATTGTAGCAATTTTGCATATCGTAAAATGTCACACAGATGTGCAGTTATCATGATTTTACAGCGGCTTAAAACATATTATGACCTTTATTTCTTCAGGCTACATTTGTTAAATGTTGTCAGCGGTTATGATACATGCTGTATGACAGCAGACTGAGTGGATTTATGCAGATGTGGACGTGAAATCGGTCGGATCATTATTGTAAAGATGAACGTCGTTATTTCCTGAAATGACTCTCAAGTTATTTATTGTCTGAGCGATTGACCTCATTTCACATTCAGGCAATTACAAAAGTATCTGTCAATCATGTTACGCAATAGGCTGTGCCTGCATTCTGTAATGGCTTGTGAAGGCGACGTTCACAGATTAATGCATTATTCATTTAGCCAAGAACTTCCATCAGACACACACACAGCAGACGGCCGCACAGCCCAAGGGCAGAGGAAACCGCAACGCTAACTGTGCAGAAGTACAGCATGTGTTAAACAGACTGTTTGCCATTTAAAAGACTTTCGGTGCTCAGATGTGTGATTCATGTTTTTGAAGACCATACAGAAATAAAACATTTAAGTGTTTCAAGAACATAAACATGCTACCGTTTATTTACAGTAGCAAGTCAGAGACTGCGGCTATTATAGATTCAAAGTGCTTATGACATCACAGGAAATGTAGAAATTGTAGAAATTGTCATCCTAGCAAACATTTGATTGGACAAAAATCTGCGGAGTGCAGGATGTGTCATCAGAATCTCTGATGTCTTTCAGAGGATGGATGGTAAAATGCAGAGGTTCATCAGAGAGGTGAACACCACCAGCAGATCCTGTGTGCTGTGGGACCTGGAGGAAGAGACGGATTACATCATACAGGTTCAGTCCATCGGCCTGTCTGGAGAGAGTCAAGCCAGCAAACGCGTCCACTTCAGGACCCTGAAGAAAACGGACCGTTTCTCCTCAAACAGCTCCAACCAGGGTAACAACACTCATGGACATATTTAATCTTTTAGCTTTCATGCGATCCTTCATTGCATGAAATGTCGTTTGCACGTGACACACACACGTTTGTCCCTCCACAGTTCAGTGATGTTTCAGTTGTCGTGAGTTTGGCGGCTGCGTTTGACGGCTCTGGTTCCTGCAGCCCAATTGATTATTGATGAACTCTTCACACATGAAAAAACGTAGAACTTGCTACTGTCTCTCCTTTCAGCTTCAGTTTCTAATCAGCTTCCTGCCTCTCAGGGGAGCTGCTGGATATTGCAGCGACGCTAACGGATGGACGCTAATGTACAGGGTTATTCATTCATCTCACTGTTGTGTTGTTGACATGAGATGTTGTTTAGATGATGAATGTTTTTTAAAAGATTTCCTCTGCTGTGTTGTGTATGGAAACCCGCAGAGTGCCGAAAACCAGATAAATGATGTCGCTTCAGAGAAGCTATTTTTGTAAGCCATGTTAAAAACAAAAAACATTCAGCGGTGTGCGTCGCGGCGGATGAGAGTTCCTCACATTAATCAGCAGATGATTCAGAGATGCACGCAGTTCAAAACTGTCCTCAAAATGTCATTAATGTTTCCCTGCATTAAAGTTAAAACAGAAATTCAAAGAGCTTGGAAAAAATAACCCAATGATTTGAAGATGTATTCGACTCTTGCTGGTACAGGAAGACATGCAATTAAGAAAATATCAGATCACAAAACCCTTTGAATTATGGCCACATTTAACATGTTTTCTGAAGGTTCTGTATGATTAAATCCACAAAATTTTACTTCATTCATAGTTGCTTTTGTAGAAACTGAGGGAGTTTTTAACTCTTGTTATGGAAAGAAACTTGTACTCCTGTGTTACTTGTACCGGCCGCTTTTCCTATGCAGTTATAAAAATTAGGACTGATTCTTTCCAGCTTTTATGTTCATGAAAGTGTTTCATGATTTGGTTCATGATGAACCATTCTACTTATGTACAGATATATATTATAATTCTTTACTCTTTGGTTCCATTTAAACAAGAACATTTTTGAAACAACATGAGATGAGAAAATATTGACAGACGTTTCATTTTTAAGCTTCATCTTGGCTTGTGTATCTAAGCTGGATTTCTAAATCTCTCCAAATGAAAATAAAGGTCCGTCACTTGAAACTCTCTTCACCATGAAGAGAGGTTCTGTCACCTCCCACTCTTCTTCTTCAGCTTCTGAGCTCATCTTTGAAAATAAAAAGATGTTTTTTTAAAATATACAGCGCTGTCCAAACCAACAGCTCTTACATTCACCCACATCTGAGCTCCTAAAATATCTTTCTCTTTTATTTATTCAGGGCTGAGAGCGATTGTTCTGGCAGAATCTACAGAACAATATCTTTATATATTTATATTCTATATGTTTATTAACCACTATTTCAAATATTGGGAATATTTGGTTGTTGATTTTATGATTTTATTTTCTTTACAGGTAAAATTAAACAGTAAAAGACTTTATATATTTTTTCTGGAAATATCTGTTATAAATGGAATCATTTGTAAAGATGAAAAATGATAAAATAATAATATATAATGATATCAAAACATTGTTCAGATGTAGTTTTTTGAGACACAAGCACAGCTGACACATAACAAAATATGCAAATCATTTTTAATAAATCAAGCATGTTTTCAGAGCAACAATGATTTTCTTTCCCAGAGTTTAAGCATCATTCAGACGTCCGTACAGACGATCACCCTAAGAGTTTATGTTACGCTTGAGCTCAGTTACAGCCCAGTGTTTAACTTCACATTCAAAGATGTTCCAATTAGTGCAGAAATCAATGAGGAGAACATCAATGCTTCATCTGGTCCAATTAGAAACACAGAAATGATCGATGGCAGCGAGTGTTTGCGCGTCGTACGGCTTTCAGATGCTCAGCCTGCTGTAATTGCCTGAGGAATCTTCTTTAAAGTCACGCAGAAATCTGACTCCAGACAGTTTTACCTGCCTGACTGTGTTCCTGAGATATTTTTGGCCGATAGCTCTTCATGTGTTGTCAGACTGAGCTGAAGATGGTTCCCATTGGACTCAATTACTGCGATGCTTCAAAGAACTCAGACTGCAGACGCGTCAAAGAGTCCGAATCAAAGACCTGGTCCTGCAGCTACTACAAACAAACAAACAAACAAACCTGTGCATGTTAATGAGGAAAATCCTTTACAATTATGACCTCAGTACATAAAGATCCATAGCTCAACTGGTAGAGCTTTGTGTTAGCTGTGCAAAGGTTGTAGGTTCGAATCTCCAATAAAATCTCAGATACAGATTAAAGTATAGCTTGAACGCACTGTACAATAAGTCACTCAGGTAAAACTAGTACACAGCTCAGTAAGAAAGCAGTCACAATGCTCTTACTGTCAACACATATCTGGGTATGTGTTTTGTTTGGTGTGACTGTTGTGATTGTCTTTGTGTTCTTCATGAGAAGGTTTATGGTCCATACTGTACTGTTACTGTACATGTGCAACACTTTCATTGAACCGACTGTATTTAAAAAGCTTTGAAAAGCTTGTTTTTGAGAACATATGAACTGCAGGTTGAACGTGACTGAAACGAACGTGAGTCTCTTATCTCTGTTGAGTGTGGTGTAGCGCAGCTGCATCAAACCTGCCTGAGAACTTCCTGTTGTGGATCACAGACAGCGTTGACTCCATTTATTCATTTTTCATAGATGATTGAGAACCTGCACACATGCCCATATAAAGTATGATCAAGCATTAATCCACCCAACGTTCCAACTGTATATAAGATATCAACAACGTCTTAAATCCTAAAACCAGACTGTGACTGGAACTCTCTGTGACAAAATGATCTCAGTAGTAATTGGCTGGCTGGGCACATGCCCTAATACACCTCCTTCCTGTTTCAATGTATGACAGCAGGTATCTCAGTGCCAGTTCTGCTATCGGGCTGAAAGGAATATCAATCGGGAAGAGTGGATTTCTGGATCAACTCCACGCAGGTAAAAGATATTTGAAGCAGGAAATGAGCCCAGAGTCAATCCTGTTAACACTGGATTCATGATGAAGACAGATGGCTGGTTAGAGCTGAGCTTCCTCAGGGCTGTGGTTGGATGGAGATGGTGTTTGGAGTTGTGGGTAACCGACCTGCTTTGGGCTGCACAGTTAAAGCCAATCTGAACCGAAATGAATTGCATTAGCATCTGGTCGTATTCTGCAGGGCATGATATTAATTTTGTTTATTTGTGTGTGTCTGTTGAGGTCATGCATTTTTTTGAAAACAAAACTTTTTGCTTGAGTCTGTAGAAGAGAAAAGATCAACAGAACATGAGCCTCAGTGAGCGTTAGCTTACATAAACGCAGCCGCAAACATGCAAAGGGCTTCAAACTTCACCACATGAGATTCTGGTGGGAACGAGCTGAGTTACAGTAAACTGTGTTACAGTGGTTTCCAGTGTAAATCACTCAATCTGTTTCCTCTGTTACAGATGACCCAGCCGTACAGGGCCTGGATAAAGCCCGACACCTGCAGACAGGAGAGGTGATCATCATTGTGGTTGTGCTCCTGATGTGGGCAGGTGAGAAATCTGTTCATCTCCATGCATTAGTCCTGAAACATTCATCAGCCTGTTTATGTCTGCTGAGAATATCTGCTTACAAACATTAAATTAATGCTTTCATTATTACCACTGAGAGAGAGAGACAGAGAGAGAGAGAGAGAGAGAGAGAGAATCTTAATTTGTCATGCATCTGTTAATAGTTATTAATTTTTCACCTGGATGATTTTAAAATCACTTGAGGTAAGCAGTTCTGAAAATCCCACTTTACATGTCAGCTCTGAAATGCATGATAAACCATCGTTTGCATTAAAGTGATAAAAACGAGAGAAGCTCTGTCTCCTTACGTAAGACACTTAACCAGCCGCCGTCTGTCACGAGTTATTTCATGCGCTCAACTGCAACCGTCACTCCAGCAAACAGGAGCGTCTTCACAGCTCGAGTCTGAGAGAAGATCTGTCTGCATCTCTCAGTCAGAGAAACGTGTGCAACATGAAGAACAGAGATGTTCCCTCAACTGTCCTTCTGCTAACAGCTAATGCATATTAACACATACATCATTTCAGCTACTGGAGCGGAAACTCAAAACACTTTTTATGCTATTTAATTCTTATTAATTCTAAATTAAATATTTTAATTTATGCTAATTTAAATCTTTTTGGTAAATTGTCAGCAACTAATGTCACAGCTTCATTTTCACATGACGTTTCTCTTTAATTTGTGTAACAAAAGGTACTTCATTCATGCAGTTGTGCTGCATTCATAATTTTCACTGGCATTGACTGAAAGCGAAACTCAGTTTTAGGGTGTAGGAATCATTGGCGTAACGTTTCTGTTAAGTAATGAAACCTTCTGAGAATGTTCTCAAAACATCTAGTTTTTAAACATATGTATGATAATACTTGGTTCCACTAACAAAAAGAATAACATTTTTGATAAAAATTATATGTAACATAATATGTATGTATGTTACTGCAGGAACATTTTTCAATCATTTTTAAAGAACATTCAGAGAACGTTACACAATGATGTTCCCAGCAGGATTGCATGGGACTGAACGTGAAGTAAATGTTGATGAAGGGATTTGAGGGTGTGATGATGTGTGATTTGTGCTGTATGATGAAGATGTATTCAGTCAGATTTAATAACATGCTCTATTGCTCAATTTGTTATTAGTAGATATTCTGTGCTTGACACGACTCATTTTATTCATTTTATTAAAGTTCTCAACTCTGTTACATTTCCAAACAGCATTAGAGTTCACAATTTAATACGACGTCAAGAAAAGCCATTTCAAATGCGTCTAAAATTAAATTGAATTTCTGCCAAATAATTCATTTCTGAGTAAATGTCCCTCACATTCATTTACAAAAGCCACTAAACAAACTTTTCCATTTAACAAACAAGAAACAGAATATTGATTTACAATTAAAGTTAAAACAAGTTACTGACAATCCAAAAGATGCAAATATGTGGATGAATATACACTGATGCTGTGTGTGGTTGACATACACAATAGATGTTCATATAGATTAATGGCCATTTAAAGTTTTAATGTGTCACATCTGATCAGAATTTCGCATCTGAACTAAATCTGTTTCATAAATAAGAGAGTTTTATAAACAGAGATAAATGCAGACAATCTGAGGGCTGTTTGTGTTTAATTCAGCATTTGTCTCACTGTGTGGTTTGATGCTTCTGTGAGTCTGACATATTTGAACTGAATCTCTGTATGATTTTACAGTATGTTTATGACGTGTGTTGTGTGTGTCTGCAGCTGTTATCGCCCTGTTTTGCCGGCAGTATGAAATAATAAAGGACAACGACTCCAGCAACAGTAAAGAGAAAGTGAAAGTGTCTTCAGAGAGAAACACGCCGGAGCATCACAGCGGGGGGCTTCTCCACAGCAAGGTGGGACAACTGTTATTAATTTAACTACCTGTTACTAATAACCGTCAATCCTTCTTTAAGGGTCTTAAAGCTTAACACTGTGTTCATAAAAGAGAATTCATAAAGCAATGAAGAGACATTTGCTGATGTCTCCTGCCTCACATTTTTCTCATCTCGGGACAAATCTCTCTCTGAAGCTGTGAAGTTTAAGGTTAGCTGCTAAACTTTTGTGTCAACTTTAATTGTCTATGAATGGAATCATTCGCATCAGATATAATCTGTTGGTAAAAACAGCAGATCTGAAACGTCTTCCTCTGTAAATTTGACACCATCGCTCTGAGCTCCTAGTGAAGAAACACAAACATTCAGAGCTCAGAGATCCTAAAACCTGCAGAAAGTGACAAAACATCAGTTTTCATTCTTATTGGCTGTTGGTGATGGAAGTGGACTGCATGAGCTTTTATTAAACCAAGGAATGAATCATGTATTGATTATTAATAGTTTAGAACAATTAAATACTGTGTATTTTACTATAATGTTTTTACCTATAACATATTAGAACCAAAAATAATCTGAATTAAAGAATGTTTAGCATCCAGGAGCAGAAAGTTAAAAATATGCCATTTCATTTAAGATTCATAAAAATATTCAGTGCAGTGGATCAAACATCAGAGCTACTGACCCACTTCAGAACTAGATCATCTTCATCATCTTCATCTCATGTTCTAGCTCCTCACTCACTCTTTCCCCATGAGAAACACATCAATAAAATATGCCTCACTCTTCATTTTTCCACCATGAGCGTTTTTGCTGTAACATGTACAACCATTAACTGTGATCAGATCAATAGACG
>JBAJNP010011125.1:0-15297 GCA_036877545.1 Yasuhikotakia modesta
CAGACAGATAGATATATCACAGACAGATAGATATATCACAGACAGATAGATATATCACTGACAGATAGATATATCACTGACAGATAGATATATCACTGACAGACAGAGAGATAGATATATTACTGACAGATAGATATATCACAGACAGATAGATATATCACAGACAGATAGATATATCACAGACAGATAGATATATCACAGACAGGGAGTGAGGGAGTCAGTAATAAACAACAGAGAATTTGTCCTGCAGGCTGGATGAGTGCAGACTGGTGTTACACAACATGTGTGAACAGTGTGTCATTATTCCTTATATTTAATAAAACATGCAGGACTAAATAAACATATAAACTGGGTCTCCAGTAAGGCGGAATAAATGAATCACAGATCCGGTGATATAACAACATTATTGCAGCGCCGGTGATATAACAACATTATTGCAGCGCCGGTGATATAATAACAATAACGCAGCTGCGCCAAACCTTCACCCGTAACAAACGCACATGAAACACGCGTTTAAACGCAAATAACGCGTTTATTTTACCTGTCAATCCAACTGGCGTTTCTGTCTCTAGCAACGACAATAAACGGGAAAATCCTTCTGCAGATCCAGCCGGACCGCGGGGATGAGCCCAACACCGCCGCCCAGGAATATCCTCATTAGAATAAAGAGACGCGCAGTGTCGGGTCGTGTCGGGACGTGATGTTGTTTCGACACGGAGGCGAACGGAGGCTGTTTATCCCGGGACAGACACTTAAGAAACAGGGACGTCTGATGAATATAAACACCGGCTATTAGAGGCTTTAATATATTCAGCT
This sequence comes from Yasuhikotakia modesta, assembly GCA_036877545.1. NCBI lineage: Eukaryota > Metazoa > Chordata > Actinopteri > Cypriniformes > Botiidae > Yasuhikotakia > Yasuhikotakia modesta. The sequence goes on from JBAJNP010011125.1 coordinate 817, forward strand.
GCGTGACGCCGCCGCGGAGCGACACGCTTAAAGATGGCGGCGTCCTGCGCTGCGTTTCAGCGTAAAAGTCCCGCGCGCGCACAGAAACACGACACAGCGCAATACATTTACATTATTAATGTCGCTGGATAGGAGGAATCTAACACAAGATCACGGTGGTGCTACTTCAGCCATTATTAGTGGTTTGACATGACATGACATTACCTGGTATGTATTCTGGCAACAGCACGTAAGAGGATCACCGGTGCGTCACCGGGATTAAAGCCCGTCTGACAGGTACCGCGAGAGGCGATTAAATGTGACATCTGCGGGTGAACGGCTCCCTCTTTAGGATCCTCTGTAAATCCGCATAATTCAATAGTAACACAACATATTATCTTAGAAGTGATTCTCTTACACTGACTTCTTATTGTGAGATTTCTCAATACAGACAGACCAACAGTGTCAGATGATAACTTTTTCTTTAAATAAAAAATTAACCTTTTCCTCTTGATTTTTATAAACACAAAACACTGTAAACTTCTATCTGTTTATTACAAATCTGTGTGATTTCTGAATGGTGCTTTGTTGTGCTGTTTGCTGTCTCCCGTCCAGGATGTTTGTGTTTTGGATTGTCAACATCTTCAGGCTTCTGTGTGTGTTTGTGTTAAAGTTACACAGTGTAAATGAAAGTGAAGCTCATCACATGTGTTTTTTACGGTGGGCTGTTAAAGCCTCTAGAGATTCTTTCTCACATTCAAAGTCAAGGTGACAGATTATCTCCGGTTACAGTTTACAGCTCTCATAAAACCTACAGCTCTGCTGCTGCTCTTTTGTCAAAATTCCGGAGGTCATCAAACCACAGAAACATTCCGGCTTTTCCTGTTTAACTCTGACATTGCTGCGTCCAAGTTCATTCACAGCATCACTGTGCAGTGAAGTGTGTACTGTTTCAGTGATAGTAATCTACAGATCTGAGTGTGTAGCAGAAGAGTATGCAAGAGACATGCTAACACACAACAGAAGTTATGTATCACTTATTTCATTCTTAGGTTCAGTGTAACGTCACTGAACTCCTCATTCCTGCGGTTAATTGTGGGCAGTTGTTGATATGAAAGTGTTTATGGATCTGCAGTTTGAATTTTTAGCCAAAGTGCTGATCTGGATACTTTAATATTTCATTTCAGTATTTGGGGGGCAGTGACATCATGACATATTCAACAATGTTTATTTGGTCCATAATCACAGGCAGAAAAGTCAATAAAACAGACACACAAAAAGTGGTTTGATTACAAAAATAAGATAAGATCATCCGAATGTGTTTCGCAAAAACAGTGGCACATTTTGTAGGTTTACACAGTGAAGACTGAAAAATCCTGAACACAAAATCAATCACAACACAAAAACAATCATGTGTCTTTTTCACTGAACCATTTTAAAATGTCATCTCAATGTATTACAGCGACATAATGCATTCAGAACACAAAAAAGCTTAAGAGAGATAAAAATGTGAAGAGAATCAGTTGTACTAGTGGAAGGGCAAACGAAGTATTACTATTATTTATGAAACACACAAAGAATATTTGTGTTTACATCATTAGTGAAACTTCTGGTGAAAATGTTTTTGAATTTAATTTACATAAGAACAAATGTAAGACAATTAAATGCAGATATTCATTCAGTTTTTGTTTATGAATATCGTTTAATAAAGTCTGAAGATTGTGAAAATGCTACACAGACTAACATTCAAGAAATCTTCCATGATCTTCTGATGAGAGTTCTACACTGATCTAACATTACATTCACACAGAAGGTTCTGGAGAGTTCTGCAGGTAGTGGATCAGAGCTCTGCTCTGGTTGCATTTGGTAATAACAGTGGAGGTGAGAGAAGTATCTGCTCATGGTCCATGAGAAGAGCTCAGTCCAGGAAACATGAAGTTATCAGAGCAGCACACATCTCTCCTTCAGACTTTTCTTCTTCTTGCCACTTTTCTTTCCGTTCTTCTCCTTGTTCTCGGACATCTTTTTCGCTCGCACCTCCCTCATCAGATCAAAGAACACCTAAAAAAAACAGCGTCTGTTGTCACTTCTAACTTACAGCATCAGACCTTCTTATATTCTGTGTTATTTGCACATTTAATTGGACACTTCGGCAAAAAATGAAAATTCCAAAGAATCCCAAACCATATGACATATTAATTTTGAACTTCTCCTTTAAGTGTTAAAGATAAGCTGTAGACATACTGCTGCAGAAGTGAATCATTCCTCTGAAGACATTCAACTATTAAAGGATCATGTTATCTTTAGAAGCTTTAGAATGTCACCTTATCAACATTTGCTCGAGTTTTGGCTGAAGTTTCCACATACTGGACGCTCCACTCATCAGCTTTGGCTCGGGCTTCATCCGCAGACACCTGACGTCTGTCCTCCAGATCGGATTTGTTTCCCACCACTAACAGCGGGATTGTGTCCTCCTCTTTCACTCTCAGGATCTGCTCTCTGTGGACACCAGAAAACATTTACATACATGCTGTATCATGAACTAATTGCTACCACCTAAACGTCCCCACAAGGTCATAACTTACTGGAAAACTGTACTTGTGGGGACATTTGGTACCTATAATGAAGTGAATCCCAAGACACACTCTATAACATACCTGAAGTCTGAAGTGGCACTGAAGGACTCCGGCTCTGTGATGGAGAAGACCAGAAGAAAACCTTCTCCGCTGCGGAAGTAGTTATCTCTGATAGCGGCGTAATCCTCTTGCCCAGCCGTGTCCAGAATATCAATCTGAGCTTCCTCTCCGTCCAGAACCACCTTCTTTCTGTAACTGTCAGCTTTGGTGGGTTCATAGTCTTCCACAAACTGAGTGAAAAAATCTTCAAATGAATCCACCTCATTTTCTGTTCACTTCCTAAAAGCTGCTGTACGTTTAAATGTCAGATAACAAAATATAAAAGCAAATGTCACCTGCTTTACTCACAACTAACTTCATTTTCTGAATTATTAGAATTATTATTATGCTTTTGAAACTGTTGTCAAGGTGACTTTTAGTGAATTTATGAAATTAGTTCCTCTCATTGTTCTCCCATAGAGGAAACAGGTTTAGTCTATGTATGATAACCTGTCTGACAAGTGTACAAACACTTATATTCACTGTAATTTTGACAAAATATAGGTTATTTAAATTGCTTTAAGTGTGTCTGTGCTCGATGTTTATATAAGACAGAGACTTTGGAGGTGACAGATGAATGTTGAGAAGATCCGAGCGATGATCTCACCTCATCATACATGAACTGCAGTGTGAGGGCAGATTTCCCCACACCTCCACTGCCCACCATGATCACCTTGTGCAGCACCAGAGAACTCTGATTCTTGCTCTTACTCGCTGCCATGACTTTAATGTTTCAGAGAGACTGTAAACCTGCAAAGAACAAACACACCAACTCAAACACAAACGTGGGGAAAATAAGAGGAACCACAATCTAGTGACTGTGACCCGGCTGCAGTGTAGTGATAGATCACAGTAACTGCATGCATCGCGTTGAGGAGTTAAGTTAGTGCTTATATTGGTTAGTGCCGTAACTAAAGTTCAACGTTTGCGATATATGATGTTGTGATATATGATATATCATGATATATGACAGAAGTTACACGGTATGGCGTGACACCAGCACTGTCTGTAAGAGGAACTGCAGCAGAAAACAACAATGTAAACATTAAGTTATAAAGACAGAAAGTTTAACTTTTACTCCACGCAGCGTGAGACGCCGCACATTCCTCGTTATAACGCGGCTCCTGATTGGTCGAACAAAGAATCTAATGGGCGGGTCCTGGTCAAAGTTCCGCGTTATTGGCTGTGTGACGCGTCAATCACAGCAGTTTTCCAAACGAGAGGCGCTCGAGGAAACCGCGGACGTGTCGCTCAGACGCAGAGATGAAGTCGCTCTTCCTCATCACTCACCGAATCTCGCTCCGCGGTCCGCTTTAAACACAATCACGCGCACAGCGGCTTAAAACATGTCCTTCTCCCGGGATCGGTTCCCTGACTCGCGCCGCCCTACACGCGCGCTCTGGAGGACGACGGCGCGTGACGTCATGACGCCATAAATGGTCTTGCGCCGTGTTCGGAGTGTGACGCGTTTTAATTCCTCTGATCCAAAAACACACACACGCAGTTTCGGTATTAAAACAGAGTTGCACGCGTTATTGGAGCAGGACGCACAGGTTACGCGTGTCCCGTCCGTTAATGAAGTCACGCACTTAGTTACACACAGGAAATACGTCATCACCACACAATCCACCTGCCGAGTGTTTGCATCAGTTGCCCTGTCGTGTCGCCGAGTGGAGGCGCTGTGTTATAACGCTCAGATGTTCACGGCATCTCATGCAGAGACTCCCGTCACCTTTCGGTCCCAATGACGAGAAACCCGCTTCTGCAGCGTTTCATGCGGAGCGACGTTTCAGGTGTTACGGGTGAGACACAGCTGCGTTCCCGTGTGTCGTTTAAACGACTGGCGCCTGCGTTACCCGTTTACGAGCTCACACGTTTATTTAACCAGTTAAACGTCACCGCTCGCTTTCAGACTGAACCTGTTGTGTCTGTAGGTTTTATTCAGACAGACCGTTCAGAGAGAACGTAAGTGTCCTTCATGGTTTCAGTGATGTGAGCAGTTGAGGGTTGAGGCTTCTCTGCTTTTATAATCTGTGAGTTGCTGGTCCGTCCCACGTGCTTCTCTCGTATAAAAACTTCCCAGAGTCTCTAAGCGGCACAATGTCTGTGTGCAAGAGACAAAAGTCCCTGAAGACCATCCTGCGCTCAGAAATGATGAAGAAGTATCTGAGAAACGTAGTTTGGAAGTCAAAATGTCCAGCGAAGGAGGGCGAGAGCTACAACTGAAGAGTTAAAGTAAAGAAAGGGGCGAATGTCAGTTTGGAGATATTGTGGAAAACAGGCTCTTCTCCTGGTTTGTATCCACTCGTGTTGCTTCATCATGGATGATTTTAATTAAGTAACGTGAAGTGAAACAGGACAGACCAGAGCAGGTTTCCTTCATTTGCTCTGTGGGTTTAATACGCGTAATATTGAGCTTTCCAGTCATGTCGTGACGCACAGGGTTAATGCGCAAAAGTGCCATTCGCGGCTGTGAAGGTGGACAGATCTAAGAGCCTCTAGTTTCTTATTCTTCTAAATAAGTAAATGAACGGTGTTATATTTAGATGGTATAACGGGAAACTGTGTTATTAATCAAAACTGTACAGAACGCGTCACGGAGCGACCAAAGACAAGAACCGACACCAGGGACATTTTCCAGGATGTATTACTTTTGATTTGCGTTGAATTCGTAACATGTGGAGCAAACCCTGAGAGATACAAGTGTGGATGGTACAGCTTCACTTTATTTCACGTCTGAAGCGTAAGGAAAGCGGGGACGAGCTGCGTCTCCAAACACGCGTTCGTTCACATTGGCCCGTTAAATCACGGAAAATGAAAAGGTTGTTAATTAAAGTGTTTTACTTCGTCTCCTGCATCCTCGCCACCCGCGGCACACCGGCACCGGACACCGACACCCACAGCATCACGCCGAGCTGCGCGTCCTGCGGGCTCAGCCAGACGGACGGATCCCCGCGGGTGGATGTGGATTTTGTGGAGGCGGTTAAAAGACACATTCTGAGCCGCTTACAGATGAGGGACAGACCGAACATCACCCACTCCGTCCCGAAAGCGGCGATGGTCACGGCGCTGAAGAAGCTCCACGCCGGGAAAGTGCGCGAGGACGGGAGGGTGGAGATCCCGAACCTGGACGGACACGGCACGTCCAATGAGGTGGAGGAGGAAACATCAGAAATCATCAGTTTCGCCGAGACAGGTGTGTATCAGACTGCAGACGTGCTGATGTGTAGAAAAGGGCTTATTAGGTTTGGGTTAAATGTACATTCATTATATCAGTTTATTTCTTACCTAATTGTGTTATGGTTTTATATTTACAAACAATTTCTAAAAGTTTTTGAGCCGTTGAACTTTTACTTTAAACTTCGGTCAGAAACTTCCTCAGGTGAGCATCAGGTCAGATGTATGAAGAGTTATTCCCTCTCCTCTGTACAGGGTTCTGTGTCTGTGTGCAGGTTCTGTTCAGTTCTCATACACTGGCTGTATGGTTCTGTGATGTTAATGTCTCATGTTAAAGTCCCTGATGTAAGTGCAGCTTAAATCATAAGAAACCTGATCTTGATTTTGATTGGACAGTGACAATAGACACTTTGTTGTAGTTGTTACCTTAATGTTGGGCTTCATGAGTAACACAACAGTGTGATCCAGTGTTCCTCAGTCTTGTGACGCTACACATGTGAGAGCTCTCAGTAATAATACAAATGCTGCTGATGAAATGAGTCCAGCTGGAGAAATGAAAGAGACGCTAAGAAATAAAAGGAAAATAATTGCATTAGCAACTGGAAAAATAAATTACTTTTCATATTTATTAATTATTTAATTCATATTCTGGTATGAAACAAAACAGACATTTTTCAGAAAGTCTTTATTCTTACCACACCATAATAAACTGGGCTGCAAAATGTCATTTTATATTGACTTCAGCAGTTTGTATTGAAGACATATAATGCAAGAGAGGTGTTGGTGAGCACCCTCATCAGTCATCACATGACGAACGGGACACCCTCGATCTCATAGACTTCACAGATGTGGGTGACTGAGGGCCAGCAGACCACAAGTCCAGAGACAGTTATTGAAAGGCAGCACAGAGCATAAGCCAGCAGGTTTCCCTGCAGACCTGAGCCTTTGACCCTTTGTGCTGTGTTTCTCTGTGCTCCTGTGGGTCTCTCTGCTCACTCAAAAGAAAGATGTGGGCTGCTAGCTGCCAAGCTGAGACTGGCACCCTGACAAGACCCAGGAACAATTTACCAAAACGCCTCATGATGGAGACTTTAAATGACCAATGGTGCCACACGTTTGAAGCAGACTGCTCAAACACTGCCTGGTGGAGCTATTGGGCTGCCTGTGTCATTCCTGACTGTGCCAGGATAGCCAGATGATAGATGTTGTTGGTGTTGTTCGGTGCTTTTTATACTGACCCGGACTGTTTCGGCTGTATCATGAGTTACTAAATGTTTTGTGGATGCGATTTGCATTTAAGATGATGTTTTAAATGAGGTGTTCACAACCTGAGCAGTGTTTACTTTAAATCTGAGCTATGAATCTTTCTTCTCAACTGTGGGTGGAACCTGACTGTGGGCTTCAGCAGCTGATTGGCTCCTGAGCGGTGGTCTCTATACGACAGCTGGTTGGAGGGGAGGGGTTGGTGACATCATACACCAAGCCAGGCGTGATAAATGAACAATAACGTTTGATAACCATTTAGATTAAAAAATGAAAAGATTAACATTTTAATTTATTGTTTCTCAGAATAACCCTCACAAGTTAATAGTTCACCGTTAGATCAGATTTATGTAGACTTTGTTTACTCTGTAGTTACTTAAAATGGAAAACGGAAAGTTTGGGTTTATGAAGTTGTGGATTTTAAAGTGCTTGTTGTGAGTTTCAGCACTAGAACACTTAATAAAGACATCGAGTGTGAAATGAGAAGTGCAGTTTGGATGATGGTGGACTGAAGCCGCTGGCACTGGAGATCTGGCCTGTCTCTCGGGCTCATTAGAATGCGGGGTGACCTCAGGACATGCAGTGCTGGACAGCTTCCAGAATCTTCTGGAGGATCTAGTTTTCTTTAAGAATGCTTCTGCCCTGCGCTGGCAGAGGCCAATTGAGTCCCTTTAGGTTTGCTGACATCTTAATGGTGTGTGGAGACTCAGGTGAGGACCAGAGCCAAGCGGATAATTTGCTCCGTCTATTAGAAGAGAATGATGAGTGCTGAGCGCTTTGCAAAGGTCTGAACTGAAGTGGGATTCCATCCAACCTGTAATCAAGCGTTTGTTTCAACATCATCTCTTGTTTTTACGCTTGCTTTCCGTCTCATTTCTGCAGCTGACAGTAAACACCGTCTGTCCTATTAATTCTAGCTGTGTGTGTTGGGCTAGTATTGCTATGGCGCATGGATTTGAATGGACTCTTGTTAAATCTCATTAGCTCAACCCTGGTTATCCGTTACCCTGACAGCTCAAATCAAGTCACGTGCTGCAAGATGCGCTTTTATTTTTCTGAACCATCACATCTAACATTTTGACCCCACAGGCGATGAAACGGGTGAGAAAATGTCCCGGATCTATCTAGAGACCAGGATATTGTGAAGACTTTGGGGTGGGCTCCTAGCAACCGCTCTGAACACCCTAGCAACCACATTACAATACGTTCTAGCAACCACTCACGACACCTTAGCGACCGTGCACCAGCAACCAGCCACACAACACCCTAGCATCATTGTGCCCAGTTCCTTTAGAAACGAATAACCTGTTTATGTGTTTATCTTCTGCCTCATCATTAGTCTCTGTTGTTTTCTCTTCTCACCAGTGCTGCTGATTTACACACAGTGTGTAATTGCTGTTCTGAGTTTGGGATTAAAACAGCAGTGGAGTGTGTACCAGCAGCAGCTGTGAGGATGTTGTTTATCTCACAAGGTCTCCAGCTGTGTTCTGATGGCAGTGTGAAGCCTGTGGATGACATGAGATTACCTCTGCTGTGTCCTTCAGTGCTGGGCAGGTTGTATTGTACTTTCAGAAGGACCCACCCAGATATTGTCTTGCTCCACTTGTGGCAGTTTAACTGTGAGGCTTTAACTCAAAGAGTTTGTCTTTCTGCCATTTCCTGAAAGTCTCTTTCCCACTATTTTGGCCTCCGGTGTGCCAGGAAAATGTCACGAATGGGAAAGTTTTGATACATCTGAATTAATTGACACTGTTTACAGCTGGTCACACAGTCTGTGTTAAAGTTTAAAGTAACAGTGCATCATAAAAGAAGAAATTGTTTCTTCTCCCTCATGAAGTGTTTATAGTAAGTGAAATAATATTGTTTTAATATTGTTTTAAGTGTAACACAGAAAGAGAAATGAATACTTCACACATCTTTTCAGTCAGATTGTGATGGACAGATTTCTCTCTCTGCTGTTCTCTCTTCTTGTTTTCATTGTGTGGTAAATTTCATGATAACATTTTTCTTTATTTTTGGTTGACCATTAAATGATTTAAGCTACATAAAGTCTAATAATATTACATCTAATAATGTTTGTTTTTGTTAAACATGTGAAAGTGTTGCTTTAATTCCGTGAGGGAGAGTTTGTGTTCAGTGATGGTTCAGTTACTCTTGTGACTAGCAAAAATATTTAATTCTCTCCTACTTTATGCTTCCAAAACATCATGTCACACAAATATAAAAATGCAGCATAACACAGTTTACAGAACGTTCAAAGTTAAGATGTTTATTGGATTTATTTTTAAACAGTTTTATGTGTGTTTTGCAGAGCTTTGATCCACATTCCTGCAGTGTAAGATATTTTTATCCTCTTGGTTCCACTGAAGTGTAAACATCATATTTCTTCTTTATGTGGAAGCTGGACTGTCCAACTAAACACCATGTCACACAAAGTTCTCCTCACTGTAACGCTGTAGATCCTGCAGGAGGAACATTCAGCGTGTTTGTTAATGAAGCATCACAGACAGAATGAGACCTTAGATCATGCTGTGTGTTTAGAGATGTTTTTTTTTTTATGTGAGCCTGTTAGAATCCACCCAGAACACCACAAGAACCTTTAAAAATCACTCAGGAACCGAGAACCATGACCGCCAGTTTTCCAAGGGAAAGTTCTTCAGAGAAGATTTTGATTGGTTAAGATAAATATTCTCTCTCTCTCTTATCATTCTCTCTTTCTCATCATTCTCTCTCTCTTCTTTCCACTCTCTCACTCTCATTTCCGTGTGCATGACACGCTCTCACTCTATCACTGTATGTTGAATGCGTAGTCTTGCCATGCATTTCCTGTGACATCACAGGGCTCATTGTGCTCTCTCTAAGGCTCAGTGAGTCTTTGAAGCGTTGTGTTGTGCTCCCATGAGCTCTCCTCATCTCCGTCTGGACAGCCAGCCAGCTGGAGCTGGCCCCAGTGCAGCACTGTCATGACACCCAGAGAATGAGGGTCTCCCAGGGCCTGTTTTTAACCGGGCAGAGGGAGTTAAAGGCACTTCCTGGTGTGCATCTCACAAAACCTGTCAACATCATGTCCGGCGTGTAAAAAAAGAATAAAAGAAACCACAATGAAGTGATGGATGGTGTTTATGCATCATTATAGTTTTTTTTTGTACTGCTCACCTGACTAATCTGTAACCTCCAAACATTTAATTAAAACATCTTCCATTCTGTGCCTGTTATCAGAACCTCTGCTTGTACATGTAGCTTTAATAGATCACAAAATGTTAAATACTCTCTCATTTGTAAATAGTTTTTAATTGTGGTCTCTAGTCTTCAGTTTAAAGCTTTGTGATAAAACATCAGAGCTTCTCTTCAGCAGGTTTACAGGAGTGTGTTGCCTCAGTTATTTCAGTTTCAGCTGATTAAATAATCTTTTTTTCTGTTTGTCTGACAGATGAGTTGCTGACCTCCAAGACCAGCTTGTTTTTCGTCATCTCCAACGAGGGAAACCAGAACCTGTACGTGTCCCAGGCAAACCTGTGGCTCTACTTCAAACTGACGCCGGGTGTTCTGGAGAAGGGCTTGAGAAGGAAGGTCACAGTGAAGCTGTATTCTCAGGAACCGGGTCTTGGAAGCAAATGGAACTTGTTGGAGAAGCGTGTGGACCTGAAGCGCAGCGGCTGGCACACGTTTCCTCTGACGGACGCGGTGCAGCTGGTTTTCTCCAGGGGTGATCGCCGGCAGAATCTGGACGTTCAGTGTGAGGGCTGTGAGAACGTGGGCGTCCAGCCCATGTTAGTGAGCTCCTCCGATGAGTCCCATCGCCCTTTCCTGGTGGTTCACGCACGTGTGGCAGACGGCAAACATCGCATCCGTAAGCGCGGCCTGGAATGCGATGGCAGCAACAGTCTGTGTTGCCGCCAGCAGTTCTACATCGACTTCCGTCTCATCGGCTGGAATGACTGGATCATCGCTCCGTCCGGATACTTTGGGAATTATTGTGAGGGAAGCTGCCCCGCGTACATGGCCGGCGTTCCGGGCTCAGCGTCGTCCTTTCACACAGCTGTGGTGAATCAGTACCGCATGCGGGGAATGAGTCCAGGCTCCATGAACTCCTGCTGCATCCCAACCAAACTCAGCACCATGTCCATGCTGTACTTTGATGATGAATACAACATCGTGAAGAGAGACGTGCCCAACATGATCGTAGAGGAGTGCGGCTGTGCTTGATTTAAAACACGGACATATTTATAAACGTCTTTACCTGAACTCATCTGTGGTCACGCCTTCATACACAAACCCCTCAGATCTTCTGATCTTTGTACATATATTTAAGTTGTGCAGTATCACCCAGCAGTGGCATCAGTTTCATGTATCAGTTTGTCATCACACGCTTTAGTTTGGTTCTGTAAATGCAGGTTTGTTTGTGACGTTATGGCTGCTTCACACAGAACGTGTTTTTGCCTGTTTGTCTATGTAAACAAGCCAGACAGACAAACAGTAATGTCTGTGCATGAGTTAATTTCATTTAGTTTATCAGTTGCAAAGATGCAACATGTTCATCTGTCACTTAATATCACTGGTCATCAATTTATTTTGTGATATAATATTTCAGTTTTCTCACAAAATTAACTTCAAGCTTTAGATCGTTTGAATCAAATAGATATAATCAGGATAAATATTCACATTTGTCCAACAGTCAGTTAAACTTCAGAAAGTGTCATAAGAGTTTATCTTACTCTACGCTGAGTCTCAACACATTCTGTGTGAACAGCCTAAAATCTTCTTTTCAGATGGATGGAAAGTCTTTCTCCATGTTTTTGTGGTTTTGTTTGGTTCTGATGAAGCTGGTTGACTTGGACTCACTGATCCGTTTACCTGCCCAGAACTAATCATGAAGCACTGAGCATCATCAGAACAACATCAGCACTTCCAGCAATGACTCAATCAAGTGACGGCGGTCCAGTTCAGTCCAGACAGCACCTGCATGTTCACTCATTTCTGAACCTTTGTGCTGCGTTTAAAGTTCCTCAGCAGAGGGATTTGAGCAGACAGTGTGTCAGAGCACACAGGCTCCATTCATAAAACAGCTCTCGTTTCTCCTCTTGTTTTGGGAGTTTAATTATTAATGCAACGAGCTGCACGCTACAACCTGCAAGAGGCGTGACAAACTACAGCCTGTCAGTCTGACTCCTGCAACTAACAGAGATCTTAAAACAGACTCTCAAATGCTTCAACTATTCCAGTGACTTCACAGAGTTGTCATGTATTGTTCAGTTGTGTCGGTGCAGCAGAGCACTTGCAGAAAATAGTAAATGCACAATTTATAGCACTTGCAGATGAAAATGAGTTTGAAGGTAGTGAGCGGCTCATCTGTTCTTCCTCACAATCCTTTAATAAGTGCCACACAATCTATGCAATTGATAGTGACCCACACCGGACGACACACACCTGTAATGAACTCTCTTCAGTACTTGAAACTTTCGCTTCTATCTCCGAGCGGATTGTTGTTACGACGTTTGCACTGAAGTTGCATTATTAATAAAAAAAGAAAACCTGCCATTGGACAAAAAAGTTATTTTTGTAAAAGCAATTGAATTCTGTTCACGTGTATTAAACTGAATCATGGAACCAAAGAGGCCGAGGTTTTAGCTGTCGTGAGATGGCCAGGCCATCCCATTCTTTTGTAAAATATTTTATAAATACGCAAGAGGCCTAAATGATGTATCAGGGTACAGTAGAATCAATTCCATTTCCAATTTTGTTTTTTACCAGCAACAAATGAAATAATTCATATTTTTCCATCAACTTCTTTTTTTATTTCTCCTGTTTTCTATTTAATATTTCTAGCATCTGTTCCAGGATCATTTAGAAAGATAAACATGCCATCTCTGTACAGCGTATGTAAGATAAAGAATGCTTTTAAATATTTGGTTCTTTGTAACTGTTATTAAATAAATTTCTTATTCTGCATTAAAGCTTTTGTGTTTTTACTGCACAAAAGAACGTCAGAGAATAAACAAAGCAACATTCGTTCACTCCATCTTAAAAATCATAAACACCGTAGCAACCGTACAGTGACCGGACAGTCACAGCAAGTTTAATGTCAACATGAATGTGTGTTTGGCACGTTGTTAATGTGAAGTGAATGTTGTAAGGTTGTCTGTGTGATCAAACTGATCAAACGTCTGTCGTCGGTGTAATCAGAGAATACGTGCAGATTAGCAGAGAAATATGTGTGTTTGTCAGCAGATGGAAATGACATGTTTTGGAAAAACACAGACGTTAACTCACAAAATACTGGACATTTCTCCAAGTCACCAGTGTGTGTGTGTGTGTGTGTGTGTGTGTGTGTGTGTGTGTGTGGAGTGTGTGTGTGCACAAGCTTTAAAGTTTGAGACATTGTTGAGATCTCTCAGGAACATCAGGATCATCACGTCTCCTGAGCAAAGTAATGCTTACACACACACACACACACACAGCTTGAGTTACACAAACATCAGAGGCACAACACTTTAAAGATGCAGTACGAGTGAATTATGCAGACAGGATTCCTGCACCACAGTATTTTACAGAATTATAACCAGAGCTGAAAGTTTATTTCTGTGAGTAATAATCATTTCTCTGATCAGAGGACAAACAAAACAGCTGAAAAGTTAAAGCAAAACAAGCTCAGAACGTAAGACCAGATGCGGTGAATGTGGAGCTGAATGTTTGATGTGTGATCAGAGTTCTGCTCATCAGCTCAACATCCTGAAATAACATAGGAGATAATGTGGCAGTGTTAATAAATGCAGTATATTTCAAGCAACACAACACAACACAACTCTGCTGCAGTTTCATCTGATGCTACTGCTCTGCTTTAAATGCTCAGGAATTTCTCATCCTTTGCACTTGTGAGGTTCTGAAGGGAATTTCTGGAATGTTCTCAGGAATCAGGATGCGTTGATCAGAGATATTTTTACCCTGTGGAGCCAGAAGAGTTTAAACTCTCTCTGAGTCGCGGAGGACAGATTGTCAGTTTGACGGCTCTTTTAAACATGCGCTGCACTCACTCTCGGGCCCCTGGAGAATTTGTAAGAGCGTTTATCACATGACATGGAGATGGTTGAAACAATTTTGACAACCCACCCCATAAACAAATGTTTTCCCACAGCCCAGAAATCTGCTTCATTCTGTGTCACAACACAAAGAGAACAAACAGCCTCTGGTTTACAAAAAAATATACTGAAAAAATACAGATCATATTTTTATATACACACATATACAATTATTATATTTTACTATTGTTTGTTAAGTTTTAAGCTCAAATTCCCAAATTTTTTTCCCAGTGTTATTGTGTGTTCAGTGTTATTGTGTGTTCATTGTGTGTGTGTTCAGTGTTATTGTGTGTTCATTGTGTGTGTGTTCA
>JBAJNP010011126.1:0-15296 GCA_036877545.1 Yasuhikotakia modesta
ATTTGATTTGTAAATATTAAATCCAGCGTTTTATAAAAATGCATCAACTCTCCTGAATAATGTTAGGAAAGGATGACTACATAAATCCTAACAATTGCTTCCCTAAACAATGATTAACAGTTGTTATAAGCCACATAAACCTACTAAACTAGGGTTTTTTTTTAGAAATTAAACCAGAAGCATTAAAGAGGCTGTTGATTTTAAACCTGTTGCTGCTAAATAAACCAGCTTTACATTGTACTAGGGCTAGTAAAGGTTTGTAAAAACTAATACACTACAGTTCAATAAATAGTGTACAGGTTAAAAGGTACATTTTCTTTGCTAACTAGTACAAAGTAGTACAATCTTAACTAGTACAAAGTCATAAACATTTCACGTTTAGTAATTTTTAGTCAATATCAAAATTTAATCACAAGTGCATAAAATTCCAATTGCATGAAGGAGTTTAACAAACCTTTAATAATTGTCATTAAAAGAGTTACAAACATTGAGCTATTGAGTCATTAAATCCACTCGGATTTCCAAAAATAAACAATTTTTTCTCAATTGTGACATTATTAAAAAGTTAAATGTACACATCTAATTCTACTACAATATAAAACTTGCTAGAATAAAGTTTATGAAGGAAAATAAAAACAGAACTGTGTAAAAACAAACTTTAAAAACAGCAATAATCCCAAATGGTGTTGCCATGGTGGAAGTCCAACCTGTAATATCAGATACTATGTGTGGGCACAACATGATCTATTGGGGTTTGTCTAAAAACCTTAAAAATTGGCCCCAAAAGGACATTAAACAGATACAAGAAAAACAAGTAAACAGTAGCAAAACAGCGTTAAATACAACTACTAAAACAACCGATGGCGGGCGTCTATACAACACTGAAGCGTGGTCCTGGTGTGGCGATGATGTCGCTGTAGGGCTGTCCCTGGGTCAGGTCAATAGCCTGCTGTTTCTTCAGCACCAGGAAGCTGTAGAACTTCGCCGCGGCCTGTTTCTTGTTGTTGTTCCTGCAAAGATCCAGCAGGCTGATGGACTGGGCTCCCGTTTTGGCCACCACACGCTGTTAAAACAAAGATGGAGTTTCAGGAGATCTTTCAGATGTAATCAAAACCTTCAAATGTGCTTCAAATGTCTTGGCTGTGATCAGAACATTGTGAAGACAAACCTGAAGACCATAAAGCATCTGCTGGGTTCTTTTGTTCCACCTTCTCTCCTCTTGATCCTGGTCTCCTCCCTGACCCTCTTCACCCTAACAAACGGTGGGATAAAAAACGTTATCTTACTGTAGAGAACTAACGTTGACATAACCATCACTTAGATGCAAAACTGCTGGAAAAATTTGAATTATAATTCTTAATTTGGTAGAGAATTGACATTGAAGGCTACAGTCCATCTTCGTTAAATACCAAAGGAATGTGTTAATTTGACAGAACTTCTGGTCGGAGCTCCACCTGTATCAGTCAGAACATCTCACCTCCTCTTCGCTGTCCTCCTTGTCTTTGTCTTTGCTCTTGTCCTCCAGCAGGTCCAGCTCAGGAACGAGTCTGGAGAGGTTGTTGCTGTCCTCAGGAGGAAGATCTACCTGAGGCATGTCCAACTGGTGAGACATCACCGACTGATCCATGGGTGGCAGTGATTGGTCCAACACGCTCATTTGCTGAAAGTGAGAATAAGAGTCAGACGGGGTTTGCTGAATTGATAACCGTCAGATGAATCATGACTTACAGGCAGAGCTGCTTCCTTATCATGCGACTTGCGCTTGACTCCACGCTGGCGAGATGGAGGAGGCATCATGGACTCATCCAGAGCGGTTCTGCTGCCCTCCATGGAGGAAGCCTGAAGCATACTGGGTTCCTCCATGATGGTCTGATCTGGGGGATGGAATTTCACAAAGAGGAGTTTAGATTTTAACACTCTTCTGAACCTTCATCTTTGTTAAACTATTCAGGTACAAAGTAACGTTTCTACGGTCCGCGCTCACCAATCACATCACTTCTGTGTCCGAGCGCCTCCTCTCTGGGCACCTCTGGGTTCTCCAGCTCCTTCAGGAAGTCTTCCAGGCTGTCGGCCTCTCCTCCCTTTCTCCTCTTCCTCAGCTCGTCGGGCACCAGAGGGGTCAAACAGCGGGTAAACATCTAAAAGACAAGTACATTACTTCAGGAAATCAAACACACGTTAAGTTCTGCCAGCCCAAGATGCCGCAGAACCTGCGCTGGTGTCCATTAAACTGACGTTAAGATCAAACCGTCACCTTTAAGAGTCGACCGTTCCAGAGGGGCTGCGCAGGCAGCGAGAAGAGCTTCTCCACGCCCCCTGTCTCCTTCCACATCATCAGCTTCTTAGTGGGAGGAGCCAAATCCAACGTGGTGACGATGTCAGAGTAATCGCTCAACTGGGCACGGATGGTCTTGCTGTCCAACTCCTTCAGGCTGTCCACAATGAGTTTCCTCTTTCGTTTAGCCTTGGTTTCTTTCACTGGAACCAGGAGAGTCTATTAACGCTTGATTACATGCATAACGTAAATCAGTGTGTGTGGTGTTCATGCTTACCAGTAATGTCAATGGGCTCAAGAGCAAACGCCTCATCTTCATTGGGAACCAGAGTGGTCTGTTCCGTCTGGTCGGTGGTGTTGGGAAGAGGTTCCGCTGGTCCTGAATCTGGACTGTCAGGACCAGCAGCTACAATAATACAGCATGTTAACAACAGGAACTTCACGGAGAAGACCTCTGTAGATCTATGTATCAAATGATGACCTTTTCATGAGATGGCACGAAACTAAGAATTTACTTACGAGAAAAGTTGTCAAAGTCATCATCGTCGTCATGGTCCCGCGGCATCATCACACTGTCAGTGATGGCTGGAGGATCATCAAATATACCACCACCTCCTTCATTGCTCAGAAGCTTATCCACTGAAGAACAGCAGAAACACTGGATTTATCATTCTGTCTTTACATGAACATTATTAATACTAAGCTAATCGCAACTTACCCAGAATTCCACCATCACTGTTCTCCAGGTTGTTTTCTCCGAAATCATCGTAGTCGAGGTTTGTGGATTTGTCAGGGAGGTGGGAGGAACCAGGCTCAGGGTCCAAAAGCAGGTTTGAGGCTGAGGAACCGTGAATGATGTCCACCTCAAAAGCGTTCTCTTCCCTCATCATCTCACGGTCATCCATGCCAAAGTCACCTGACACCACAACATCCAGCATTGAGTTATGGAGACCATGGTCCATGAAGCTCAAAGCCAAGAGCACAACATCTCATTAATGCGAAACAATAAGCCTGTATGGTTTTACCAAAGTCATTGTCAGCCATAAGGTTGATGTTTCCCACATCTTCCCTCATGGTGATCTCCTCCACACGGCTCTGGTTCAGGGTAAACTGCTGGGCTACATCTATGTCACTGTAATACACAAATATTTCACACCATCAGAAATGTCACATTAAAATCTACTTCCTGTACGAAAAAATAAACAGCACCCACTCGAGATCAGGGAGCGGCTGATCAAAATCGTGGAACTCCTCGGGCAGGGTGATGGCGTTGTAAGCCGCCTCACGGTTGTCCTCTGGCAGATCCACAACACCTACAAACACACAATGTTCTTCAGTTAGCAGATGGCTGAAACCAGGGATATCAAGCAGATATCTTTGTCTATCATTTCTAACAGTCACTGACTGGGCGCCTGTACCTGGGCGGAAGGCCATTTTGATCTTAATAAAGGCTTCGTTACAGTCAGCCAGAAGATATTTGGCTTTTCTGTGGTAGATCCTCACCACACCCAGGAGAAGATGGCCTGATGTACGAAGAGCCATTTTCACCTGGTAACCAGAGCGACGCAACAGAATTAACAAATTGCCTGAACACATGACAAATACAGGACAAAAGGCGGCATTAAAGACACACCTTTGGTGAGATAATGCTCTCCACGCTGCTCTCCAGGTTGCATTCGAAGACGTGCGCTTTGGTCAGCTTCTTGTCCCAGTGGGCCGCCAGCCAGATCTTAGCCAGCGGCCCACGTTTACTGAGGACGAAGTGGGCGTAAAACATTGCCCTGGTACGTGATCAAAGCGCTGAGACCCTTCTGCTACACCTGGATTGGGACAAAATAAAGACATATAAGCAAAAACTCCTAAAACTTTGAAGAATATGGCTGTGGTTCTTAACCTAAACACTTAAACGTGCCCAGAAACGCTGTGTAGTTATGCAGCTCACTGGCATTTGAGACACACCCTATATATGTTAATATCGTGCATCTACTTATGAGTTCTGCAGAACAAACTACAAATGTGATTTATAATAATACCATTAACCAGTCAAATAAAACGTGCAAAACTCACTTAAAACAACAACAACGCACAAATTCAACGCATTGCACGTCATGTATATGGACGTACAGCTCCCATAAAACCGAACTACAGCTACAAGGTAGTTTTACTCTATTAAAACAAACTGTTATGTACCTTAAACCCTAATAACACCGATCGGGTGCGTGAGATAAACAAAAGGGCGCATTCGTCAAATCTATGAAACAGTTCAAACTAGCGTTCGGCAAAGAAGTTGATTAGCAAGCTAGGCTACACTGCCTTAAAATCGCCATTAAACCTCGTTGTTAGCTAGCGTGCACAACACCGTATTTATTTCTCGATGGTGCTGAACGCATGCATCGAAACACGTGTTGCATTTCATACTTTAAAGCGTTTACAGAGTCATTTTTGTCGTTAGCATTAGCAACTGTTGATTAGCAGCCGCGGTCGGAGCAGCGCGAGCGTCAGATTTCATCCCCCGTTCGCATGTTTCGCTCCGTTAACGCGTTTAAACGCAAAAACGCACGTTTCCCTGAACTCACCATTCAATTGATCTTATTCGCGTTTGGTTTGTGTCGCGCGCTCCCGTGCGGAGGAGTCAGCGGCCGTTTCCTCTCATTGAATCTGACAAAGATGGCGCGCGCGCGCTCGGCGGGATGTTTACAGTCAAAAATTCGGCGGTGGGCGGGGCTTGCGCTGTGATTGACAGGACGGGGCTGCCGCGGCACCCAATGGCGACGCGCTGCGCGGTTGGCAGGGGGCGGTGTTGCGTTACTAATGAATGAACGTGTATAATAACATAACAAAACTGCAGAGAGTAAATAATGAAATATAAAATAATGTAAAAAATCATACAATAAACAGATAATCATAATTAAAGGTTGAACTGTTTGCTGAGTTAAAAACTCTTAAAAACTTTGCTTGGCCTCTTCTAAACAAATACAAAAATGCACATATACATTATTATACAGTGTTACAATACATTATATACGTCTATTCTCATCACCAGCCCAAAATTAAAGAGCATTTCAATATGCAAAAATGGAGTCAAGAATAATTTCTGTTCTTCTGTGTAGTTTGCTGCAGGCATTGATCAGCTTCTGTTATAAAGGAAATGGACTCAGTTACAGGGCTTGTTATTAACAGCCCGGGTCTCTTCGATGGTGCAAAGCTGATTTTAAACCGGTGGGGGTGAATAAGACCTGGAGCCGTTCCCAGCCATTGATCCATCGCACCTTTGATACTGAGACTAAATGAGTTTAGATCTGCCTGTGGCTGTCAGGAAACAGTACAGAAGACTGTCAGATAGATATAACTACCAATAGGAATGCAATGTATAATTGAATTACTTTCTGTAATGTAACATGACATGTGAATGTAAATGTGTACGTCAAGGGGCCAGAGACCATAAACGCTGACTTATTTTTCTGGTAAAAAAGCATTTCCTGCAGCTCGACAGGAGGAGCGTTGTGTTAGCAACACGAAGGTTGTAGTTTAATTCTCAGGGGATACACATATTGATAAAATGTGTAACTTGAAAGTACCGTAAGTTGCTTTGGATAAAAGTGTCTGCTAAGTGCATAAAAATAAAATAATTCATACAGTGAGAAAGATTGCAAGCCATGCAGAATATAATCTTTTCGACACACTGTCTAAAATGTATAAAATAATGTATATATTTAAAAATTATATAAATATTAAATACACGAGAAGAAAGATATATATAAGAATATAAGAAAGATTGGATTACATTAAAAACAAAGACATCTGACAGCTTGACAACAACAGCTGTTGTGTCCTGAATTAAATGTGATTATGGTTTTTTGGACTCAACAAGATTTTCACTGTTTTTAGTTTTGCATCAGATTTTGGGAAATCTCAGTTTACTGCATGTTAGATACCATCTGTATCTAAAGGAACACAGAGACTGCTTTAATTTCCCAGAATAGCTCATGTTAGCCGTTCACATTTTTTAAACGTTATACATCATACACATCAAAAACATTATTCTGAAGTTGTCAGTGTAATGTTTTAAAAGTGCCACTAAATGAAAGTGCAAAAATAACATTCTTATAATCAAGCAATAGTGTAATACAGTGTATAAAAAATAGATGTTTTGAATGTTCTTTGAACGTTCTTACAAACTGAAACTGTTAGCTGGGTGGGATACATCACTAGCGGTGTCCATGTGTCTGTCAGACAAACAACAATTTTTATGCTTCTAACTTCTATTCAAAAGACGACCACCCGCCCAGCTCATAAACATGAAATCATTATCACATACATCAGTGATACATTCCATATTTAGAATTTATTTTCTTTTTTATTAAGTATAATTTCTGCATTTTATCTGCCTCTGATAACACACCACGGCAGGGTGTTTTTTCATTAAAAGCCCCACTCTGTGAGCTGTGATGTGGGGATGATTAGGGGGTGTATAATGTCAATACTGCTGAATAAATCTGTAGAAATGAAAGGCAGGCGAAAGCCTCCGTCTCATCAACAGGATCGGCCCCTGTCTGTTATTACCCGTCCCCAAAAGTGATCACAGAGGGATTTATATAAACACAGCTGCTGATTTACTGCAAATCCAGGTCCTCATAAATATGTGTTTTGATTCTGTTCTGTGTCAAACTGCTATTTAAAATTCAATAGCGAATGTCTTTGAAAGTCCAATTAAATTCAGCATTTGAATGGAGGTGGTGAACAGAATAAAGAATTGCAATTTAGATCTGAATTCAAAGGAAATTTAGTGTCACAAAAAAGAAATGAGATTTCTGAATACTCCACACCAACCTCATTAAAGAAATGTTATTTTTAAGTGGCACTGGAAGATGTTAACAATAAAAATGTATTTGATTTTAACACATAAATTAATATTTATTTGTTTAATATAATATTTATATGGCTTTAATAGTTACTTTAATTAAGTGATGTTCTGGCCCAATGGTTAGAGTCAGATGTGAAAACCAAAGGTCACAGGTTTAATTCCCATTGCTGTCAGGAAACAACTGAGATCCCTTAAGCAAGACATTTTACTCTCATTTGCTCTCTGGGTGTCAGGATAAATGGCAGCCCACTGCACTGGATATGTGTTAATAACTCACTGTTTCTATTGTGTGTGTGTGTGTGTGTTCACTGACATGGATGAGTTAAATGTAGACAAATTCAGAATAATAGTTATCATGCTTGGCCTGCATGTCTCTTCATTTTATTGACTCTAGTGAAGAAACATTTTTCCAGACAGCTCCAATGTAACCCAAGGTTTGAAAATAATACACTGGACATTTTCTAGTGCTGCATTTTAATGCCATTTATTGCATTGTTTTATCGCATTATCTGTTGCACGACTGTTGTACTGCAACTTATTTGCAGTAAATTCTTCATTTCAAATTCCAATCCAACATCCTCTGATGTGCAGCCAAATTCAATTCAAACTCCTCTCAAACCAAAAGCAAGTCATTTGGTAAAACTCCACATTTTGTCCAGCCCTACAATTATGTGTAAGTGTGTTTGAGGGATGGAGGCTGTCAGGAGCCTGTATGAATGCTTCAGTTGGCTCAGCTGTCAGTGATATATGAATGAGTCTCTGTAACTCACAGCTGGAGAGAACTGTGCCGTCATTATAGCAGCAGATGACGGCTTTGGTCGAATCACTGTCATTTCAGAATTATTCAAAGGTGAAGGGTGTCATTTTTCACAGGATAGTTCATCCAATACTGAAAATTCTGCCATTTCAATTCACTTCTGCTTCAGACAGAAACGTGAAAAGATACTAAACAATATTCATTTTGTGCTTTATACAGAATAAAAGTGAATAGTATGTGTATGTGTATGTGTGTGTGTGTGCGTGGGGATGGATGGATGGATGGATAGTGGAAGATGTAGGACCAAATGCAATGCTAGGATGTCCTTCTTGCTTGTCAAACTATGTATGCGTTAAAAACACAACAGACACAAATCTCAAATATCATTTGTTTATTTTTTACAAAACCATTTTTCGCATTTAAAAAAAACTGAACTTATGTTATTGTTCATAACAATGTAAAATAATGACTTTACAGGGTCCAAGGATGAAGCAACGAAATCCAAAAACAAAGGAAGAACAATGGAGTTGTCGTGTCTGTACAAACACAAAAGCGACTGAAACCAAGATGTTCCTACAAACCGCAGGAATGTCAAAACTGTAACCATTAAAACACGTCAGTAACATCTCGGCTTATCTCAGCCTCTCACAGTCACTTACTACCTCATGTGAGTGTTTATCCAGATTACCGTCACCTCTGTCATTAAAAATCCAGTGTTTGACTAAGAAAACTAAACGAAATTTGTGTTAGCACACGAGAAGAGCGATGATACTCAGATGAATGATGTTACACAGAAACGAAGAGAAATTGAGTTGAAGGCTAATCAAAAGAAACTCAGGAGTGTTTTGAGAAAAGGCACGTTCATTTGAGACCAAAAACATCTTTGTACAAGAACAGGAGCGTCTTATTTATCCTGATACACGTGGACAGACGCACATGACTGTTATATTTCTGGAGATCTGCTCTTATGGTAATTTGCTGACTGATGTCATATGATGTTGAAACACTCCACGTGTCTTTAAACTGATACAGTCACTCCAACAAACACTTCAGTTAACTAAACTAACCCCACCTGACCTTTAACCCTTTCCTCATCATCTTCATCTCTGGTTCAGAACCCTTGTGCTTTAATAATACTGAGATCAAACCGGTTTCTCTCTCATCTCTGCAGTCTCAGCTCAATAAGGTAAAACAGCAAACTTGATTTATTCCCTCAGAAAGACTCAAAATCCAGTTTCTGACTCTGTGCTGAGCAGTTTCAGACAAACTAAATTAACATTATTTGTTTGAATACTTGATATGGGAGGTATGAATAAAGATTTATACTGTGATATGATATTGATCTGTCACCATATAGCCATTTTAAAGCTGCAAACCGTAACCTTTGCCTCTCTACCGCCATCTCTGTTTAGATTACAGGTTACTTTATGTACTATACGTTTGTTGATGTTACATGAAGCCAAACTGACAAGTTTTACAAGTTTTTCAAGTTATAAATGTATTAAGCAAAAAGGTCACAGATCGCAGCTTTAACTGGACATCTGAGGAACTGTTGCTATATTTAGCATTTAGGTAGTATTATTTTATGTCTATTTTATCCTGCGAATCTAATCTGATGATTTGTTTTAATCTGGAACTGAATGAAACAAATCATTCGTACAAACTGATATGACATCGACACAAAAGCAGCTTCACTTTATGTAACACTTAACATGGTTTATCTTGAAGGTTTGAATGTTAAGAGAAGTTTCTTCAACACTGTCTTTTGTAACACGTAAAATTCGGTTGACATTTCTATCACGTATCACACGATACACAACATCAGCGCCCAGACCCCAATGTAATTTCCTCGCAGAGTTATATGTTCATGTTTCATTCAGAGACCAGCACAACTTTATTCATTTACAGCATTCTTCAGAAAAAACATCTTGACTGGATCTTTAGATTCAAGAAGGTTTAGAAGAGAAAATGAGCCATAGTTCTTTCAGAACAGAAAATCGATGGAAGACTGAGTCACTTCTCCTGAAGCTCTGACTGAAAGCTGCTCTCTCCTCTAACCTCTCATGCTAGTATTATTTTCCAGACACTTCAATGCTAAATTTACTTAAATGAGCCATTTAGCATGTTAGCACAAAAACACACCGACCACACGCAAACACGAAGTTGTGTATGGAATACAGGACTCACTTTTGAAACGGTAACGCTAGACTATTGCTAGCAAAAGCAATGTTTTGGCGCCTCGTTCATGTAAATAGGAAACATGGATGCCAACCTTTTTACTTTAACTGGTTTTGATGAGAATATAAAAGAAATATTGGGGACTAGAGACACATTAACGTTTAGCAATTTTGTGAACGGTTGTCAACAGATGGGAGGGTGTTTTGTTGATGTCCGTTAATCTGCTGTGTTCAAACAGCATGAACTCTCTGGATGGGAATTTATTGGCTACGGCTCAACTGTAGGACCGCAGAGAAATGATTCAAATTTATATCAGTTGCTATGAAGTGGCGTCCAAATAACTGCTAGTCACGGCTAGTTTTTCAGCTGGATTCTGCACACACTACGTTGATTTTCAGGTCACTACCCACATTCCTGAACTTTATTTGGCTGTATAATGTGGTGGTTGTTCCTAAACACAAAACAGAACTGAATTATGCAGTGAAGTGAAGTGACACCGTTTTTAGCTGCAGTGTGAACATGGTCATTGCACTCAAGAAGAAAAAAAACATATCCAAAACAACATTGTGGCATTGGGTCTAAATCATTCAAAATATGATCAAAAGATTATTTAAACAGCAACAAAACTTGTAAAGAAATGAAAAAAAAAACTTCGGGCTAATTTAAAAACATTTTCTTTACATTGAATCCAAATATAAGCAGCATAAACAAGGTGTTTTTGCATTCACACAAAACCCCTTTTGGACTCTCAGATCTCCATCTGAAAGTTCAGGCACTGTTATGTTCTGATCCGTGTGCAGTGGACTCTCAGCAGGAACGTTGTCCCGCACTTTTACAAAGGGACTAACACTTGCCAGACTAATGGAAGGCAAGCAGAATAAATATCGATAACTCACAGGTGACCTTGATCTAAACTGACCCCTCAGGCCGATTGCACATCTTTTAAGGGGCCGGCAGATTGTTCCGGAGGTTAAACCCACGTGTGGCTCGTATTCCAGCGCCGTGTGATTTGATGGCTCCCTATTACGAGGCGGGTTGCCACGGTTACCATTGTCATTGGCAAAGCATTACAAGAGGGGGCTTGGAAGACAGAAATCTGCCACGACTGGCATTTGTGTTTGTGTTGCGCTAAACTGGTTCAAATACAGAACAACATCCATGTTACCCTGGCGATAACTCTGACCCCTTCAGATGCTTTTTTCTGAGCATCTTTTACTGTTTTCAAACTATTTCAAGCACAACACTTTAACTCCACCTCGAGTAGCCCCTCCCTGACAGATTCAACGCCCCCATTAACGCCCCTGTTTATTTGGCGCAGGGTTCTGGGGGGTTCCGGGTGCCATTTTTAACCCCCGTTTGGGGGGAAGGCGGTCTCTGCAGTGTTAGAGTCTCTCGATGTCTCTGTACTTCTTGCGCAGTATGGAGACCTGGTCTTTGAAGAGAACGGGGTCCAGTCGCATCTGTGAGTGAACCAGCGGCATCGTCCCAAACCAGCTGGCAAACCTGTTCATGCACATCTGCCTCTGGGCGAAGTGGTCGGGGTCCGCCCAGCGCGACCCTCGCGAGGTCTGAGGAAAAAAGAGGCTGTCAGTCAGACGCTGCGGAACAGATGCTTCTCATTTATATAAAAATAACAAACATCCTCACTGTCTTATGTGGGTCACCCCAGAATTAAAACATGATGATAACTAATTATATTTCAAATTTAAGAAATGAAGAAAATAATTTGCATTGTCACATTTTCGTGACAATTAAACTAATTTCCCTGAAAATCCTCATTACTCTAATGTGCTTAGATGTTTCACTGAAGGTTTTTATGTTGATCTAATTATTCTGATTAGATTCCCTGTATTTTAATACAGTAAAACAATGTAAACAAAATAATAAATTAGCATAAACAATTTCAAACTAGCTTTGAAGCATGAGATCCCGCCCTCCCCTCAGAAGCCACGCCTGCTCTAACACATGAATGCATTCATAATTTGACAAGCAAGTGGGTTATCCTATCATTGCATTCAGACTAAATACAACGATTGGATGAACATTTTACAGTCCTGCCCCTTTCAAAGAAAACATAAATGTATATTAATATTTAATCATTATTATCATTATTATCATTTAGTGATCGCTAATGGGATGTGAAGAGACTTTTAACCAACAAACAACAAGAAAAATTGTTTATGAAAGAATAAGGACTGCCTTTAAAGTCATTACAGTAATCAGATATGAGAGGGGGTGAAAACAGCACCACAATAATACTGAAATATACACTGAACATATTCTAAAAAGGTTCCATAATTTTCACCCACATACTGGCAATAAAGTATCGTACATGAGCAGAAATTGCTTAGGGAATACACCGCACATATTCAATATAACAACAACAGAGAAACACAATTATCAGCGTATCAAACTCTTTCCCAGAATTCCACTGTCAACACTACATGGAATCATTCAATATGAACTCAAATAATGGGAATAATCCTGAAATGATAAAAAAAAATGTTACCTGTCCCATCATCGTCTCTTTGTACTGTTTCTTTTGAGTGACCTTAATAGGGGGCATCTTAGTGACAGAGGACACCAGGAAGTTCATGAGTATATCTTCACAGTTGGACAGCTGGTCAATCAGACTCTTCAAGCTGGCCGGCAGGTAGTGAGTGTACAAGTAGTTGTAATACCTGTTAGGGGGAAACGTTGATGTAACGTAACCACTCACAATACACAACTGGTCTATACAAATATTACTTCACATTGCAGTGATACATCGTGTGGTGCTTAATTGTTCATACACAAAAATATGCTTCATTTTTTAAAAGTTTTTGTATTGAATTTGAGGTAAAATGTGTTTTTTAAGTTTGAGGTGAAAAAATGACTGGACTATGTTCTCATCTACCTGTGGTAGAACGCAGCTCCAGTAAGCACCATTGAGTAGTCATTGGTCCACTTGGAGGTGTAGCCCCAGCGCTCTTTGTTGACATCCCAGAAATGGCTCCGTGCCGGGTATCCCACAATCCGGTCTGGAAAACTTTGCCAAACAGTAAAGGCAAAATCCACCTGTGGGA
Source organism: Yasuhikotakia modesta (assembly GCA_036877545.1). NCBI lineage: Eukaryota > Metazoa > Chordata > Actinopteri > Cypriniformes > Botiidae > Yasuhikotakia > Yasuhikotakia modesta. The sequence continues at coordinate 13,140 of JBAJNP010011126.1, forward strand.
ACAGTTTCTATCTTAAGTATCTTCTCAAACTCAACAACCATGCAAAGATCTGTCATTCTCCAAACATAAACATTGTTATCAAGGAAAAAAACTTTGTTCTGAAGGACTCTAAGGGTTCTAAAGGAGCCCGAGTCTCCATTTAATGGAAATATTAACTCTACCCTGTGAGGAGCATTTTTCTGGAGCATCTTCTAGAATGTTCTGCAGGTCTGATCTGTACAGTTTCCTGACTCACCTCAGTGGTGGAAAGCACCGTGTCTTCATCCAGACTCAAGATGGCATCTGTTTTGATGACATCATAGGGCAGAAAGCGACTGCTCATCACCTGCACATGCAGTTAACACAAAAAACTCTTAAAACAGAACTGAAGTTCCATGGGTTCTCATGACACACACTGGATTTAACATGATGGGAACCTCAACACGGGATGTTCACCTTGTTCTCGCCCTCGATTACGATGACGGGGACAGATGTGGACGGCCAGCGGTGCTTTGCAGGTAGAGGCTTATCACAGTTCCACAAAATGATGATCTAGAACAAGACCCACAAGAAACATCAGATGCTAAGTCCCTTTGAGAAAGTAAAAACTACAAAGTTTTCTTAATTAATATTGTGAATTCGGAAGTATTTTTATTACGAATTTGTTTGTCTGACTGCAAAACAGTAAAAGTACTTTCAGGTAAACGTTTTTCATTCTCACTGAGCGACGACTCGCATCAGCCCTTAATTCCATCCTGTTATTTTCTGACACACTAATAAAATTTGCGGATGTAACATGAATTGGGGGATTTACCTGAGAGCAGTACTGGGATTTGGCAACCGCTACTAACAGCTTGAAAATGGGTTGCGACTGAGACACCAGAGGTGTGACTGCGTGAATAACAGCTGTGAATCTCTGCTGTGGTTTCACACCTGTGAGAAAGACAATCGGTATCATTAATACCTGACAACCTGATTTCACACCAGAATAATTAACACCTTCAGTTCTCATGCTAGTCATAATATCCATCATTTCAGAGAGCAAACCTTAATGCACTGTAAAAATACTGTTTATTATTTGTTTTTATATACCAAAGAACTGTCTATCTATCATCTATCCATCTATCCATCCATCTTGTGTCCATCTCTTATTATATCATATAGTATATTATTATTATATTATGGATACATCATGTTATTTCATACATATTCTATCCAGTTTGACACAACTCTACAACAGTTACAGTGAGGTGTGAAAGTAAACAGATCTTTGTGGTGGTACGGTGGAGACCACTCACCCAGGATGGCGTAGAAGAAGGGAAAATCTCCCAGGTATGAGGAGAACTGAGGAAGAGTGAAGAGCCCTCCCGGCAGCCGGTTCCACATAAGAGTGCTGCGAGCCGTGTGCTGGAGAACCCGGTCCTGGATGATCTGAAGGGAGAACATCAGTGGCGAGAACATCAGACTTCTGTCTGAAACCACCTACAAACCATCATCTGCATCTACACATGAAACCCACTCTGTTCTTCTGGAGAACATAAAGGAAGATATTCTAAGGAAAGTCTTGGTGGTTCTGTGACCATGCAATAAAACTCAATAAATGTCATGGATGTTTGGTTACCAACATACTTTAAAATATCGTTGTTTGTGTTCCTCAGAAGAAAATGCATCATACAGGTTTGAAATGACATGAGGGTAAGTAGGTAATGGAAAAATAATTTTCATTTTGGAGTTAATTATCCCCTTCAGCAGGCAGATTACAGAACGTCGATGCGCTCATTTCGCTGCAACGCACATTAACGCAACTCTAAGTCGTGAGAGTCTAACCATCACAAATGTGTGGTCTGCTCAAAAACAGTCAGGGTCATTCAGACATATTAATGCTCGGTGTCGCAGATGCCCCTTCAAGACGTGACCCGGGTGTCTTCTTACACACCAACAGCAATCCAAAACATCTCGAAGCTCCTCCAGGGAAGAGCGCATGAAACCAGAGCCAGAAGAAGGACAGGACAGCTCTGTTTTCACTCAGGAATAGATCCCACATGATGGATTGACCAGCCAAACCATCCGGTTCAGTGTGTGTGAAGAAGCACGATCATTTTCAGTTTGTGTAAAATACTTAAGCATGGAAGACAGTGAGAAATCAGATTGTGCTTTCGAAAATAAAATCTGAATATC
>JBAJNP010011127.1:0-11898 GCA_036877545.1 Yasuhikotakia modesta
AAAAATGTTTTTACAGTCCATTTCTGGTGTAAGTGCGTTTGTGGGGCAGTTGTGGTCTACTGGTTAAGGAGTCGGGCTTGTAATCAGTAGGTTGCTGGTTCGATTCCAGCACTGGCAGGTAGCAACTGAAGTGCCCTTGAGCAAGGCACCTAACCCCCGATTGCTTCCGGGCGCTGCAGGGATAGCTGCCCACTGTTCCAGGTGTGTGTGTTCACTCCTCACAAAGGATGGGTTAAATGCACAGGTTACATTTTGTTTATGAGCAACCATAACTAACAAAAACATGTCACTTCCACTAGTTATTTGTTTTTGAAGCAGCGTATATTTTAGTGTGTTGTATTTAAATGCTTACTGTCAACAATGCATCTGTAAAGAACCAACATTGTTAGCAATGCTTCGACATTCCTCCACCTCTTTCCCTCCTCCCTCTCTCTCTCTCTCTCTCTCTCTCTCTCTCTTTCTCTTTCTCCCCGTCATTCTTCTTTGTGTGTAACAGGAAAAGTCTAATAACACTCTTTCAGGCTCAGGACTGTGAAATGTGTGTTTGTCCTGCCTCACTGCAAACAGGAAGCTGTGTGCTGCAGAAGATAAGAGACCGACGGGAAGATTGCCTGTATCTGAGCTGTTCCGACAGGAAGAGACAATTATTCTATGGTACTGGAGAATGAAAGAGAGGGCTGTTGCTTGGAAAAGGGCAGAAAAATGCACAGATGAGGCCAGATGGCTTTATCTGTTTAGGACTTTCATGTTCACATTTAAAATCAACTCTTGCTGACAGCCCTGACATGTTATCCCACAATGGTGTGTCTGTCTATGATTCTGTCTTGTGTTCACCATCAATACCAGAAAACAACTTTGGGTATATCACGATAGAGTAAAGGTAGTAGGTGGAGAAATCATATTTACTATGATGATATTTACACCGTATTTCACTGTGAGGGGAAGACAGATATCAGTTAACAGGTATCTGTGATAATCTTAGGGGGTCTGAGGTGGTCTGTGATAATCTTTGGGGGTCTGAGGTGGTCTATGATGCGTGTGAGTATCTGTGATAATCTTTGAGGGTCTGAGGTGGTCTGTGATGCGTGTGAGTATCTGTGATAATTTTTGGGGGTCTGAGGTGGCCTGTGATGCGTGTGAGTATCTGTGATAATCTTTGGGGGTCTGAGGTGCTCTGTGATGCGTGTGAGTATCTGTGATAATCTTTGGGGGTCTGAGGTGCTCTGTGATGCGTGTGAGTATCTGTGATGATCTGTGATGAGGGTCTGAGGTGGTCTATGATGCGTGTGAGTATCTGTGATAATCTTTGGGTGTCTGAGGTGGTCTGTGATGACCTGTGAGTATCTGTGATGATCTGTGATGAGGGTCTGAGGTGGTCTGTGATGACCTGTGAGTATCTGTGATGATCTCTAAACGTTGTGTATAATGTGTAGGTGTCTAAGAATCAGTCAGCAGCCGCTGTCTGTCTCTCTCTCTCACTCTTAATGGGGGATCTGTCAGCAGCTGCTGATCTTTGTTGTGTCCTGGTTTGAAGATGTGCAGCTCAAGTATTGTGGTCCAAACTCAGATTTGTCCTTTTCTGTGTGAGTCTGAACACATGATAACAACATGTTACTTCATTCATGGTTTTTTAAACGGCTACTGATACAATAATAAAGATTTTTTTTCAGCGGTGTAAGTGGAATACATGTGAGTAACTTGATAATATTTCTTTAATTTCAGATTTATATTGATTTAGTGTTTCATCTCCATTCAGTTTGGCACATATGGCATGTGTATGTTAGTTATTTCAGGACAAACAGTATCTAGCAGGATGTAGATGTTTGTTTAGGGAAACCCACACAGACCTGCTGACCACCATCTTCTGTTGTTCAGAGTTTGTCTGAAGTTCAGAGGGATTTGCTGTGATGCTTTGCAGCTCCTCTGTGGAGTGTTTACATCGCTGTTGATATCACAGAGGACATGCTGATGGTTGTGCTGTGAAACAGTAGCTCTGACACCTGTGGATATTTGAGGGAAGAGCTGCCAGCTCAGTCGTATCCTGATGGCTGCGCCCTTTGGTTAAAAGGTCCAACTCTAGAATCTTATGTCTAGATTTCTGTCCTCAGTGTCAATGAAAAGTGAAGAAATTCTTACATTGAGTGACAGAAAATTGTACTGCTGCATGAAAATGGAATTGAAATGTTGGAAAACAAAACCTGTATCTGTCATTTCCCTTAGAAATACTACTAATCACAGAATCTTTGGTTTGTATTTGTAGTGCACGTAACTTCTGTCCTTTTAAAGAGGTTCTCATGGCGCTCCTGAAATATGTTTGGCTAAATCTGAGCGTTCTGTAAGTCCCTGGAGGGATGAGAACTAGGCCAGAGATGTGAGGAGGGGGTTGGGTGCCTCACGGACACATGCTGGTATTTTTATCAGGTCTCCAGTGGAGATCAGTCTCTAATGAAGCACAAATTAACTTTGAGAAGATGAGGGAGGATCTGCTGCGCAGTTTGAGCTCTAGTTTTAGCGCAGAGCTTCTGAAGGTCACCACTCTGTTCCACATGAAGATCAGCCCATCTGAATCTCATAGTGACTCGAGGCTGTTTGGAAACATCTCATCTTGGAAATGTCCGAATTTCCACTTTGCTGTTATGGATTTAGCTTGTTTTTCTGGAAAGGGGATTTAATTAATTATAATTACAAAGAATATTTTGTCAATAACTGGTGCATAATGTTATTTATGATGTATTAAAAAACCCTTCAAACACAGAACAAATAGGCAGAATGCTGGTCAATACAGTATTCAAGTACCATGATACTGTTTAACAATAAAGCACAACATCTTACTGCTAAATTAACTGGCTGGTAAATACAATTGTATTCCAGAAGCAAATAAGGAAAGACAACAGAAGCTGGGTTGTTATGTCTTAATGTGATATGAACGATGCCATCCGTTTGTAACTTTATAAAAGTTATTGAATTATTCAGTGATTTGAATGAAAGTATATGCATTATTTGACACTGGCTGTGATGCTAAAACAGCATCACTCACAGGTGGACCAGGACTGTGTGTAATGTGTGTGTGTGTTCTCGTATACTGTAGCCGTGTGCGGTGGGTGGAGTCCGCTGCCCTCCTGAAACTCTGTACTGCCCCGTCTGCATCTTTAACCTTGTGTCCTGTAAACACTATGAGGGTTTGTTGTGACCACAGTTCAACAACTGTATGTACTATCATGCACACAATAATCATCCTGCTTATAAACCCACTGTACCCCCCAAACTGTACTGTAAGTATTGTCATGTGCATCAACACTGTATGTAATGCATATAATCTGTATGTATGATGTCGTGTACATCTTCTGTGTTTATTGGGTATATACTGGGCATAATGTGTGTTGTTGTCTGTGAATGGTATTCTGTGTTCACTTATCACTTTTCAATAAAAGTGATTTGATGCCAGTGTTGATGACACACATCAGGTCTCGTCTCAACTTTTACTGCCTGTATTAACGTCAAATGTGACATCATTCATGCTGGAGCTCTTCTGTAAAGCCTCTGTGTTTCTCCAGATGTTTCAGCTCCAGATGTTTATTGATTATATCAGATCTTACTCGCAGTCGGCCCATCATTAATCGTTTAGTATCATGGCATATATCAGTGTAACATGGGATTGCACATCATTGAAGCAGAGCGCAGCTGCAGTACGTTTCGTTTGAATGACTGCAAACACTTGACTGACAGCCTGTTTTTCTTTTTTCAGCCAGACAACCTGCAGAAGCCGTGGCTGCGAGAGTTTTACCAGGTAAAAAACTTTCTGATCTCCTGTATCCTACAACTTTATTTTCAGCTACTGCATATTGAAACCATACAGCAGAAAAAGAATGAATACATTCGTGAAGAGCTAATTTGTATTTTACCATGTTCAATTAGGATTATTTTTCAGCTGTGTGAACTTTGCTGTTCCATGAACTAATGCGTTAAATATAACATGTAAATAATCATTTACAAATCAATCTAAAAGTTTTGTAACTTCAGGACTGTAAGAAACACTGATTTACCTGCAGCCCAAACGTTTTACCTGTTTATTTGTTGACTGACAAATGTAGTCTCAGAGAGATATTGTGTCATTTACCTGAGTGTGTATGTGTGAAAGAGTGTGACTGAATATTTATGTGTGTAAGAGAGAGTGATGTGTTCATAAACGTGTGTATGAAGTCAGTTCTGCTCAGGTTCACACAGGTGTCCTGTCAGTGTAGCTATACATACAACACATTAACTACAGGCATGTCACAAAACTCTGTCCTCATTTTAAATGCTGTATCCATTGTTTTATAGCTTTTTGAGGAATGTTTCCCTCAAGACATTTGTTTGTACTGTCGTCTTTTAAACAAATGATGCTTGTTTGATATTTAAATGAATGGATGATGTTTTGTTAGTTTTAAAGTCTCTAGTTTCATTATGCTTTAGGGCTGCTGTGTTTCTGCATCTAGACTAATTCCTCTGCAGATATAGGAGCCTGTTTGTGACCTTTAGTGGTCACTGCTAGACTGTGTATGTGAGCTGTAGGGGCAGATAACAGTGTTTTATTGCTCGTGTGCTTTTCACATTAGGAGTTTGTAAATGAAACGTGATTCTGAAGCCTGACTCAATATCCGCAGTATTGTTTAAAGCCACCAGCAAGCAGTGGGAGGAGTCTCTGGTGAAGTGGGAGGGGTCTTTGCTGTGAGAGAAGACTATCTGTCACTCACACATTCATTTACCCTTCTCTGGAGTTTTGTTTTTGTGTGTGCTTCACCCAGTGACTTGCCTACTGGTAAGGATTTAGTGGCCTGATATTTGTGTTTCTCCATTAATTTGCATGTGGATTTGTTTGTTTCACTGCAGTGTAAACACTGATGTAAGTCTTACAGGCTGAGCAGGTGCAGGCACATGTTATTATAATCTTCATACACAGTAGAAAAGATCTATGGTGGGCCTGTTTACCCAGCACAGATAACCTGTGTCCTGCTGTATAATAACTGTGTTCGTCTCTAGTTTAGGACTCATCACCAGGACTCTTGGCACATGTGCTCGGTTACCTGGGTGTAACAGTGTGGTTGCTAGGGTTATACAAGTGATCTTAATTAACCCTATGACCTTAGCTTTACAAACAGCACCAATAAACACACACACACACGCATGAAAAGCTCTGCAGTTAGTGGGATTCTAAGAGCTTCACTAATCATGGGGCTTGATGGAAAATCTATAGTGTTATTGCTCTACATTTACTTTATTTGATTTGGCTTTTAGAGGTATAATGCTGCAGCGGCCCAGTGGCCGACTCTCTCGCGCTCCCTACAGCCCCACGAGCCCCACAAATCCTGTCTGACAGTGATGTATACTCGGCCCCGCAGCCGGAGCCCTGACCCGCCAGCGCCTATGAGCGCTGTAATTCACTGCGGTATGGATTTTCACTTACGGGTCACACCTTAACCTGATCTCAGTGCCGGCGACTGTGAAAAAGTCTCTCTATCCCTATCAACGTCTTTCTGTTCCTCGCTTTCTCTCTTTCTGTCTCAATTTCAATTTTTCAGTTACGTTTTACTTTATTGAAGTGATTATGTTTAGTTGCAATACTGAGTGTGTATTACACCAAGTTGCGTCTGAGTGTGTGTTACACCGTGTTGCGTCTGAGTGTGTGTTACACCGTGTTGCGTCTGAGTGTGTGTTACACCGTGTTGAGTCTGCTGTCTTACCTTTCACCTGTCTTACTGTCTTATCTTGCAGACGGTTCAGACACACAGACCTCATTTTGTGGCTGTACACTGTCAAGAAGTTGGTGGGAAGAATTTTGAAGCTTCCATGATGCATGTGGACAGTTTCATCAAGTAAGTGTTTAATTTCTGCTGATTGCATGATGTAGAGCTGTGGTCATAACTCAGAGTAAATGTTTCTGACGTTTGTCTGGTTATAGGTGAAATAAGAGCTTCTTGTACAGAATTTTTTGTATTGGTTTGTCAGTGCAAACAGGCACAGCTAATATTTACCTGCTCGCCTGCATCTGTGTGTGTTTGTTCAGGAGAGACAGTCAGAGTGTAAGCACAAAACACTTCTCTCTCTGCAACTTTCAGTCATGTTAACCACGTTAGAAATAAATTGGTGTGACAAACCCATATTTCTTTAGCAGTAATCATAAAGTGGAGTGGTTTATTCTTAAAGGGGGTGTGTTTATTTCGTGTTTGTTTGGTAGTTAAGGTTTTGGCATTCTTTAAAGTATGTTGAAGTACTGTATATATAGTACAGTAATCTTTCACTAACATGCTGTGTTTCAGGTAAGTGTTCCCACAAAGAGTTTTTTTATTATCAGATGTGTCATAACACAAAATCAGGTAAACAAGATGGTGGCAGTCTAAGCTAATCATTAGTACAAAATAAGGGCTGGCGGGTGACCCTCTAAAATACTGAATGAATCCCATCCCACTGGTGACGGCTATAAGTAAAAAGCTGTTTAATGGATGTGTTTTGTTCTTGTGTCAGAGAACTTCTGTCCAGTGATGCCATGAGGGACTTCAGCAGAGCTCGCGTCTACCTCGACAAGAACTACAAATCCCAGGAACAGTTTACAGTAAGTTCAGATCTTTCACACCGATTCTATCTGCTCTGCTGTGGATTCACTGCAGTGACCACACAGAGGCGCCGTCTGCTACAGCTAAAGCACCGATTCATCTGGACATTCAGTAGAGATGCAAACCTGCTACAGTGTTTAAATGACAGTTATGTCACCACAGCTGTGAAAAACCAGAAGGGGTTATTTTTAATCTTTTTCAGAGTAAAACTCTTTTAAAGCAAAACTTGAATGTATGCTTTACTTGAGCAGCTGTTTTTAAACTCAAGTCTCCAAACCTCTGACAGCGGTTGGATTTGTTTTTCTATGTTTGTTTATTACACATTTCTGATGGATATTTTCTCTTCAGTGATGTTGTTGGTCTTTAAGGGTTAAGGTATGTTAGCTGTACATTCTGTACAGCCCAACAGCTCAATCTAAATCTAAACTCGATAATTGTACTGCTCTTTATACACTGGGCATACTGAACATAATCTGCTGTTTTCACTGTCTGCACATGACTGTGTTTGGACAAGATCACTTTTGGACTGAATGTGGAAACTTTTAAACAGATTCGTTCTGCTTTTGTTAATGGATCTGAATTTAGGACCGTTACCTGCTGTAGCCACCAGGTGGCAGCAGATATTTAGCGATTTTGAGTTTAGAGCAATAGAAGCACAAAACTGTTATGAAAAACACTGACATCATCACAAAAACACATGTTGTTGTGACTGTGGTTAATGTACATTATATATATATTTGTATATAAAGTTAATACATTCATTAATACATTCATAAATTTCATATAAATATAAAAAAACATGTTACATGCTTCATGACATTTCTAACTAGTATGTGTACATTAATCAATAATCTGTTACACATGATATGTTTGTTTTTGACTTTCGATGAAGTTTGATTTGGAGGTAAATCTAGTCAGAGAATCTTTAGTGTCTCATTTTGGGAAAGTTGAGAGTGTTTGTGACAGTCTTAACATTTGTTTTCTCCTGTCGCTTTTTGTTGTCAGTTTGATCCGTTTGTATTCAGAAAAAGGAGAGAGAGAAATGAACTGAATCAGTTAGTGTAAATGAATCTGTCTGTACGTTTGAGGGACAGATACAGCTGTGACCAGCTGTGTTTTATGGCTCTTGTAAAGTATACAGGAGGTTAAATGTCAATCAGAGGAAGCATCACTGATCACAGCCCCCAGCCGTGCACTAGTTCCACACCATTAATATTTATCATGCAGTTCTGCTCCAGGACCCAGAGGCTCATGGGTAATGATGTGCACTAATGTCTACTCCTTATTACCAATGTGCGTGTGTGTCTGGTATAATGTATGCTTGTTACAGTGTTCAAACGAACTCTCCCTCATCTGATAACACAACATCAGCTGCTGCTGTGACACAAAACACACCCAGGTTTGATGCATGATAATGTAAGAGGATCAGATTGACCTTGTTTTTGATTGTGTTGTATATCACACAGCCACATGTTAGCGTCGTTGGGATGTGTGTGTGTCTCTGTGAGCCGCCGGCCGGCGTGTTGGGTGCAGCTGAGTCTTTCAGACTGATTTGAGTGTGTGACATTTAAATCATTTAGGAGGGTGTGTGTGTGTGCATATACACACGTGTATCTGTATTTATATGTACAATATATATATGTCAGTGATGAATGTCTGCTAATATAGCCACATAATATTAGAATATATTCTTTACCTCATCCGTTCTTTTCTCCAGCACTGAGACTTTGAACATAAACGGTTTAAATTATAGCAAACTAAATCCACAGCCTCCTATTTTAATGCAATGTGTTGAGCTACAGAACAGCCCAAAGCTGTCTGAACATTCCAGATATCAGTGGAGTAATAATTCGTACACACCATCAGTCAGCCGCTCCAAAACACACACATGGATGTCTGGATGTGTGCTGAGCAACAATCAATGAATCTGCCATCAGGTGTGAATTATGGGGGGGGGTTGTGCGGGGGCCACGAGCTGCAGGAAATTTTGCTTTGAAATATGTAGTGAGTTAATGGATGCCACAGCTGTGATGTGAGTGGAGGAAGTTCTGCTGTGCCCTCACAACAACAACGTGTCTGTGACACGCATTTAACATGTTTGTGACACACACGTGACACGCATTTAACATGTTTGTGACACACACACGTGACACGCATTTAGCGTGTTTGTGACACACACACGTGACACGCATTTAGCGTGTTTGTGACACACACACGTGACACACATTTAATGTGTTTGTGACACACACACAGGGATGTGTGTGTTTGGTCTGATTGGTTCAGTGGAATGTAGGGTGAGTAAATCAGTGTGTGTGTGTGTGTGTGTGYGTGTGCGTGTGTGTTGAAGCCAGAGTGAAGGTGAAGCTGTCATATCGATCTTTTTAGTGCTAAAATATGAGCCACTTTACTCTGCTCCCAGCACAGTGATGTGAGAAATAATAACTTGGCCCCAAATTAAAAATATTGATCGCTTAGGAGGTGTTGAGAGCAAATAAACACAGACTGAAGGATTTTTACCCCACCCGGCCCTTCTCCTCTCTCTCTCTGTCTCTCTTTCTCTCACCCTTTCCATCCTCTCATGCCTGGTACACTGTAAACATTGAGCGATTGTATGTGTTTTCCCTCTTGTGTTCATCTGTGTGTTTGAAAGCCGTTTCTTTCAATCTACAGCTCTGTTCCAAACGTGAGCACTTTTCTGCCTGGATATAGTGACGTTTTATAGATCAAGTCCAGCTTCTAAATAGATGGATCCTAAAGAACCATCGCCTGCATCTTTCACAGAATGCACTGCAGTTAGTCAGAGTTGTAATGTTTGAAGTCAAGTGAACTTGCAGTTAAATGAGAGAAATGTTTCACTTTGTGTGTGTGTGTGTTAGGTTACTTTTATTGCCAGCTTTGTGCATTTGGGGTGGGGGTGTGTGCCCACCGCCTGATGAATGTCTCTCATCTGTGGACAGGAATTTAAATGAGGAGGAGAGAAGCTGAACGTGACTTGCCAGTGTTCGTCACAGGAAGCGTTACAGCAGGGTAACACATCAGATAACAACATCAGAACAGGTGCTGTGCGCACACAGATGAAGGAATTACTTAAGTGTGTGATCTTAAACACAGATGATCTTAAACACGAATTTAATGTCACATGTCTTCTCAAAGTGAAAAAGATTTAGTCTGTGTCATAGTGTTTATAAGTGTCAGGTTTATATGGAGTTGATTAACGCTAGACAAGCTTGTAAGAGAAAGAGAGAACTGTTAGGACTCAGTGTGTCAGTTCAGTGTGTGTCGTCATTACACATGTGCGTTTTATCTCTGTGCTCTGCAGGTGTGTTCTGTGCTGTTTACGCAGACACAGTCAGACACAGTTGCCCTCTAAAAGACTTTAGTCTTTAATTACAGATGACTGACTTTGCTCACCCTTCATGTGGCTTCAGTGAGTGTGTGTTGTCTCACAAGACAACACACACACTCCATCAACATTATTAATGCGGTTAAAAGCCCATCATTTGGTGTAAGTATGTGTGTAAGAGAGTGTGTGTCAGGTCAAAGGTCATTGGATGTGAATGTGTCTTTATATACACGTATTTATTTGGTAAATCCATAAATCCACAGCAATATAAAAATGATATTGCTGTAATAGTGTATGTTGATTTCTCTTATTTAAAGCAGCTATGATCAGGTTTTTAAATCAGATGTCTGTGATTGGAATATTTCTTTGTTAAGGAAGGAGACTTTATCTGCTTATCAGACACTCAGACAAAGCCACTAGATTAAACACACCACACACACACACTGGAGAGTATTGCCACTCTTCTTGCTCTTCCATGAGCAAATAATGACATTTAAATCAAACATTAACAGGCTTAATTATCTAGAGATTGTCATTTTAATTTACGCGGCTATAGTATTGATCACACTGACAGCGATTAAGGGCCCTGCAGACGGGATAATGTGGAATTAAACAGGGGCTGCTGGGCCTCTGAGGGCCCTGGGGACTTGTGGTGTCCACGGTCAGCCTGGCAGTGGAGGAGCAATCTAATGAGCTGGTGGGATGCACAGACATGAGTCTGGGGCTGCCAGGGAAGAGGGGAGTAATGGTGTTTGGTGGGACACTCATTCGTTGCCATGCACCACATCTCCTGAGATTTATCTGCAGATCCGTCGTGTTTGTCTGCTTCAGTCGCCTGCTGTGACCTTTTCACAGCTAAAGTGTATATATGTCCCGCTGCGTTTGCTGCGTCTGCAGGGACGTCCTGCACAGGTGCATTGTGGGAGGAGTAGTAAGACGTGCTCAGGCAGCCATCAAAGGCTAATCCAAACATGTGAAGAGACAGACTGGCTGGTGATCGTGTGAAACAAGTGAAACAAGTTGAGATTGGCTAGTGTTAAGTGTGTTTGTAGCTCTTTCATTGATTATTTCACAGTTACTGGACCTCACAGAGGTTGGATGAGCCTCATAATGGAGGTTGTTGACAGTAAAGCTCACCTGAGGAACACGCAGCACTAACGTAAAGTAAAACATGGAGAAGAAACAGATCAGAGGTAAAATGAAAGTTTGTTCTTTTTCCTTACTGTTCTGCTCTGATGAACTTTGACCCGTGTGTGTTGCTTTTGCTTCATTTGTTTAAGTGGCTGAGGAGGGAAGATGAAGGATGTTTTGTATCATGGCATGAATTGTTTCATCATGTAACCAGCTTCAACCACTGGATCGTAGGACACGTTCAGAGCTCTTCACTCCTCTGCCATCCAATGGCTTTTCCGGCCGCTCCTGCAGTGTTTAGTGAAGGAGCTGCGCATCTGCATGCGGTTGCAGCTGGCGTGTGACTTCTGGACCTGAGCACTAACTCATTGGTCTCTTACAGGCTCTTTAGTGAGCTGATAAATATTTTTAGGGGCAGTTGTGGTCTAACCAGTTGGTTGCTGGTTTGATTCCACCACCGGCAGGCAGCAACTGTAATGCCCTTGGGACACCAGGGCACCATTTGCTCCCTGGGCCTGAGGTTATTGCATGAGGACATTATAGGGGCTTCTGGCATGTGGAGGTTTTGTTACAGTTGTTTTCAAAGGACTTTTTACTTTTTTTTTCTGAGTGAATGCTTACTGTACATTAGAGTAGATAGTTAGAGTAGAGCGATATGTTTCTCTGTTGAGCAGTGCCATCCATCTTTGGTTAATGTCTCCTGCTGTAATCCAATAATCCTTTGTTTCCTCTCACAGTTCTTAAAACGGGTGTTGAGCTTTCGATCTTATTTAAATGGCTGTTGGGGTTGATGCATTGATTGCTCAAATAAACTAAAAGAGCATGTGTATACTT
>JBAJNP010011128.1:0-15295 GCA_036877545.1 Yasuhikotakia modesta
TATATAGATTCATATGTTCATTTATGAATATTATATCTAATATTGATATATCTAAATATATATACTGATATATCTAAATATATTAAACTTGCACATGGGCTGTGTGCGCTCATCTTTTTCGGATTCTGCAAACCCCATAACATAAATATTTTTCTCTCTATCGTCTTTTTTCTCTCATGCTTAGACCTGACTAACATGCAGACAAAGACAAGACAAGAAGCTAATGATATATTTTGCAGGCACCTGTTAAAGGCTATATGGCCTACATAGGTGGCATGACCTTGACCTGCCTATAAATAGGCCTGATTTTACATGTGATCAAACTCGGGCTCACCTAAAGTGTGTTCCCCAAAGTGCCAAGCTTAATGCAGTGTTGAGTTCCCTTGAAACACACAGCAAGTGTCTAGTGAGTGTTTTACAGAATGCCCTTGCAGCGTTAGCCCGCAGACATCATGATTCAGTGTGTATTTACTCACCTTTGCTTTATGAGACCCATGTTGCCACTTTAGCATGTGCTGACAGATTAGACGTGGACTGTGTCCTCGTACTGCAGCACTCAAGGCAAACTAATATCTGCCTGTCAGCACGAGGTATGGTCCTAATTCTTACATTGATCATTGTATTAGCCTATTTCCAGCCAACTGAAGGAGTTACGGGACACATCCCAGTTTTACTTCATAGCACAGTAGTTTTATCTGTTATTAAATTGCATCTGAAAACACTGGATTCTATTTCTTAGTGACTGCTTAGATAAAACTGTTACTCTTGAGTCTTGAATGTATTGCTTGAACTTCTGTGATAGACCCAAGTGATAACTGCCTACTGCTCTGGGTATGTGTGTGTTTACGACCTGCAGTGTGTGTTCATTCCTCACAAGGTGACAATGCAGAGGTCACATTTCAGTTATGGGTAATTAACAAAAAAAATGTCACTTCTAACATCCGCTTGTGATCTGTAATAATAAATGAAACCTTATAGATACTTCTGCTGTGAAGCTGGAAAATGTGTATATATATATATATATATATATATATATATATATATATATATATGGCTACGTTAGAATTAAAAGGTTCTATCTGCACTGCAGCTAGATTTTGCATTGCATTGTGAATACCAAAGCTGAACTTTTTTTAAATTAAACACCCAAAATTCATTTTTTAGTAATAAAACACATTTAATAGCGTCAAGAAGTTATATTACAGTAAGAATATGTCAATAGCTCAATTTTGACAAAAATGTCAGCTAGAACTTTAATTCTCATTTCATAATTCTAAGGTAGCGATATGTTCAGGCAAGCAAAAAATGGCAGCGAGTGGCGTTTGGCATCAGCGAGTGGCATCAGCTAAAGTCACAGAGTTTTTCATAAGTAAATCCGAGAGTGCTGCTGTTCACAAAGTTAAGCACCACGAAAGCTATAGGTCAATAGACTGCACATCTGGCTTGTTTAGAAAGCTTTTTTTTACAGAAATGTATGATTTTGTTTTTGCTTGTTTGAAATGTATGAGTTCAAATAGGCTTTTGAGGCAGTGTTTTTTCTGCATGTTAGTGTTGTTAAGAATCACAATCAGAAACTAATTTATTGCCAGGTACAGTAAAGGGCACTCTACAGTACTAAGAATTTGTTTTGATGTGAGGTGCAACACAGAATACAAGAAAATCATACAGGGTAGGAAAATAAAAAAGTGCAACACAATAGGAGAAAAACAATACTTAGCAAAGTACAGGGTGCATGATGAACATACTATAAATAGAAGGAAATATGTAAACAAAACACAAGATTAAATGTATTAAATAATATAACGTAATGCATCATACAAAGTCACCATTTCTGTAGACACACAGCTAATGCGTCCTCTTTCAAACTCAAATCTTGTCACCCTAACTGAAACAATACACAAGACCCAAATTATCACAAGACTGAACCCTTTTAAACCTAAAGCCTTTAAGTATTTTTTCCCTAGTTGTTAGTGTCCCTGGTGCACTTTCAGCTCTGTTATAATGTGCACGAGGTTTGTCTATTTGTGACGTAACTGTGATCTGGTAATGTAATTAATATGTCTAATAAATTACCTGTATGTAACAGAGCTAAATACACACTCCCAACAGATTCACAATAATCCAATACATTTAAAGTACATCATATAAAAAATAAGAAATGTGTTGATTTTATGAATAATCCAAAGACATGAGGGATTATTATATGGGGTAATGTGTTACATTGGGAAGAATAATTGAAGAATAATGTAATATAATATAATAAAAAAAACTATAATAAACCTTTAACATAATAAAAAAATCCTCATTTAAATTGTATTTGGTTTAATTACTTTGGATTTATATATTTGTTAATATTAAAACATTTAAAATCCTCTGGTGAACACCCAGTCACCAGAGGTTGGCATCACCTGCTGCACCTCATCAAACTCATCACCCGCACAAGTTAGTCATCAGAGACTTCCTTATAAATATGCACACCTCAGCTCCACTTGCCGTCCGGTCTCGTCAACATGTTGCAGACTCCTTCTGGTATTGTTTGCTGATTTCCAGATCATATATTAACCTGTATCCCTTACCTGCGTTCTCTAGTTTGAGTTTGTGTTTCGCTAAGGTGTGTGTCCGTTTGTGCTCTCCATTCTCCCTCGCTATTCCAGGGAAAGGAACTATCACCCCTCGCCATCCTACAAGAAAAAGGAAACAAAGAAAGCTCTGTCAAACCCAAGTTCCAGATCTCCAAGCAAACCCAAGTTACTCTTACTCACCTGTTCCATTTCCCCTGTCAACTTACCTGTTCATTTCAATAAACCGACATGGTTATCATGCTTCACCCTTGTGTCTGCATTTTGTTACACCTTGTTCTTCTGGGACACAAATTCTGAACACAATTTTGAACAAAATCTGAGAGCCTTCTGACCCCTTCATTGACAGCAACTCAAACACTTTCAAAGCCCAGAAAGATGATAAACATATTGTTAAAATAGTCCATGAAACTAAAGTTGTTCAACCATAATGTAATGAAGAAACAAGAGTACTGTTTGTGCACAAAACAAAATTGACTTCTTCATATCTGTATCAGTCCCCATTGCAGGTTTACGAGAACCACAACACATGCATGTGGTGCTGACACAGGAGCATTCTGACATCCAACATTAGAATCTCAGCTCTTCATTATTTTCATCCGTAGACATTTTAACTGTCGAACACTGATGCTGTGAATATCACTCATGCATGCTAGGCAGAATCCATAACACTTATTTGTTTGAATCTCACTGCATTTGCCAGACCCTCACCTGTCTGTGAGCAGAATAACAGAAAAATGGGAAGTGGTGGTTGGGAGAGCATGCAGGAGAGAATGAGACATTATTGAGAAGGATGAAGTGACACGGGTGGATCAAGTTGGCAAAATGCTAATTTGTGTATGCAAGGCTAAATGTTAAATGTAAATGTTGCTATGTCTTTGCTTTGTGCAAAAGCAAGTGTTATGTTGTCCTTTCGTTGCTGCAAAGAACAACAAAAATCATTATACTTTCTCCCAGCTAAAGATAGTCGAAAACTGCATGGCTCTATGGCTTCAAAAATCGTGTGGTGTTTGAAAGACTGCTTTGAAAACCTTGGACAGTACACAACAGGATTAGGCAGCAAACTCCGCCTGATGGAGGGATCTGTACCTACTATCCATGGCAAGTCAGCAAATTAGGAAGATGTAAGTACTTTCAAATAATGAGTTTGTGTTTCACAGTTAAGCATGAACTACCTTATTTGTGTTTTGCCATTTAGCACCTGCTTGGAGTGGGTACCTCTATTCCAAACTACAAATTTAGCGCACAGCCGATCAAGTCATTATAGAGCTTAAAAATTTATGAAAGGTTAAAATGTTGTCTTGTCATTCAGAAAATAAAAGTAGAGACTAACGTTCGCCTGACTTTATAAGATGACATTTCCTGTGGAACTCCACACTTCATTTAGGACACTTGGGTTTGTCACAATTTGTAGTAAGGTCAAGCAACATCACTGATCATGATACGTCTTTTACAGTTTAATAATTTGTTAAAGTAATGATTGTTTTGTTTACATAAATGCATTGTAAAATGTTGTCAGGTAAAAGAACTTTGATTATACAGAATGTTGATGATTTATACATGCCAATATTTGGTATACATGCCAATGTTTGGTTTTCTCTTTACTGTACAAGGCTCTACCTGGCTGCTCTCCATTACGATGAGAATGCTGCAGGAGACCAGGCCACATAAATGCTCTGGGTCTCTCTCTACAGATGACAATGGGACGACAATGACTCCATAAACAGTGCTGGGGAAACAGACATAGATCATTGCAGCTCTTCGATCTGCACTGATAAGGCATCTGGAAAGAGAACACCTACATTTTCTGAGATGCTACTCCAAGTTGGGATTTGTGTTGCCCCAGAACAGCTCCTTGCTGCATGAGAGCATGATGCAGGTGATCCTGATTTGCTGGGTCCATTATTGGTTGAATCATTCCATCATGGTAAACAAAAGAGAGACCCAGATGTGGTGAGGATGGAAGGTGAGGATGGAAAGCGAGGACAAAGAAAACATGAGGGGTATAAATAAGGAATGAGGATAACAAGCGGGGAAAACAGGATGCCAATGCATGTGGTGAATGTGCAACGGTCAGAAACCGAACCCACGTGCATCACAATAAACAAAACACAAAACCCTGGTTCAGAATCAGGCTCACCTGACCGCCTGAGACCTATCTTAAATACCACAAGGGCTGAGAACTCACTATAAAAGTACTCATTCCTCCAAACCAGAGAAACAGTAAATGTAGAGAAAGGATTGACACATGGAAATGTAGTTCTTTAATGTCAATTGCTGCAAACCAATGCTGGGCGAAGGTGCGTTTTAGCCTTTAACCAAGGTAGGATGCCACTTTTTTAGTAGTTTTTAGTGTTCTTTAAGGTGGGTATACTGCTGTTTATTTTGGAAGACTAGAAAAAAAATGGATTTTTGACTCTAGGTCTATGGTTTTAGAAGTACTGAAGTACTATATTTTTATTTTTTATTATTTTTTATTATTTGCAAACGTCTTGGTGAAGAACTACACTGCCTACAAAATACAAAATAAATAAAACAAAGACATACACTTAAAAGAATATGTATAGTTAACCTTGCTTACAATCAATATACTCTTGAATATAACATCAATGAAATTTAGTGCTATAGCTTCCATTCCATTTATAAGTTCATTTACTTGTTAAGTTCCTGAAACAGTGTGTCCACCTGTTAGTAGAATTAAAATATATTCAGACTTTGTCTTTGTATTCTTTTCTTTGTTCATCTCCTGCTCAGCACGATGAGACTAGGGGCACAATTATGCATCTGTTTCTTGCAACTGCTTAGAAGGAACTGATGCTACAGAGACTGTGAAAAACAGAGAATTCCAACAAAGTCTCACAGGATCTTGAAGTCTTTGTTTCCCACAGTAAAGGCTTTTCCCATTGCTCTGTCTGTCAGCTGCGACAGAGGCACACTATGAAATTTTATCAGTTTGGTAGTTGAATTCCCCTGGGGAGCATCATTAGAAAATCTGTAACTCTCTCTGGCACTAATTAGCATGTAGCTTCATGTGGCATTTGGAACCCCTTGTTTCAACCTGGACTCATGAGCTGCTTGTTTCATGAGTTATGCAGATGTTTGGAGCCCTCCCTCCGTTCACAACTGCAACACTCGTAATCTACATTAGCTAAGGTTATGCCCAACAAATTCTCTTGAGCTTAAATGTCCTTTTAGAACTGGAAAATACATGATATCTTTGTAAAGAAGATAACTGGACAATAAACATGAAATTGGGCTTTTGGCATAAATATCAACAAAAAGCAACATGCAACAAAGTGATGTACATCTGAGTGAAACAGGATATTCATGTATAAGAATGGAAATGTAGGGCAGAACATTTTAATAATGCACACTAATGAATCATTTAAAATAAAACCTTGAATGCATATAAAGTAAAAAGTATCTGTTTGTCTTGCATGCAGTAGCATTTTTGTTTTTTTTTTATTAACAAACATGCCTGCATTTAACTGTTACATTAACATTCACTACTGCTCTGACTGACTGTAGATGAAATAAAACTTGAGTTTGTTCTCATGTGCTAGTATGCTGTATGTGTTCATTAAATTAAATGAATAGCACAATTTTAGGTTACAGTTTTTTGCAGTCATGTCTGCACTACACTATAGATCAAAGTTTTCCTGAGTGACCATAGATACAAAGCAAACAGTTGCTATCATGTTTCTTCAGTAGGTTAAGTTGCATCAGCTGGGAAATCAATGTTGCCATTTCACATGCACATCTTTGAACTAATTCATATTTTTTCAATTTAATTCCAGATTTCAGATATATCACACAGTATTTATATAAACGTGCATTACATATTTTTAACAAAACTTATGGACTTGCAGAAGACCTAGCATCTAGCAGCATCTTCTTTCAACATGACCATTATGGTGAGAACATACAGGGTCTTGACACCGAGCACATCTTGTGTGATACTTTAATGCTTAATTAGTATCTTTGCTTTTTTACACCTTAAAAATGCCAATAATGCTTTTCTTCTTATGTTGCTAACTTAACAAAAGACAATTACTGTCCTGAAATCAGAGCTTGTTTAAACATTTTCATGCAACTGTATCTTTACCACTAGCTAGGCTGGACAAAGTCTCTGGACAAGCATTGATGGTGCTCTGTGCCTTGCAGGTCTTAAATTTGGAAACTGAATTGGTATTAGTATTTGTACATTTTAATGTATGTATACTTATGAATATAAATGAAATCACTCTAAAATATTCATACTGCACATATGAATGCCGTGTGAACCCCCTGCACTCGCAATCACCTGACTCCTTCCATGCTATAAAAACCACATAAGTTTTACTCCAGATCCGATCAAAAATATAGTAAATTTATGTAACTGTCTAAGAGTCAAGTTGCTGTGCATGCTTAGAAAGTCAACTAGCCATTTGCAAAAAAGGAGTCAATACAGTTTAAACAGCACAACAGTGTGCTTGAGGATTGAAATAAGATGCTTAGAGCATGCAGCACCTTTAGACCCATCTCTGAAAGGCAGGATGGTTTTGTCTCATGCTGTTGAACCTTTGCCAACTAAATCCTTCTGATTCCTGTGAGCAGATCCACTGGCAGCTGGTGTCCACAACTCCATATTTGCTCCAAACCAGCCCCCACTCCTGTAGTGTATTATAGGCAACCTGTGCAAACACGCAAAAATTGATGTAGTACACAATATATCAGCCCACACTAAAAAACAAAATCTAGGCAAGTATTAAGAAAACTTGTTTCTTGAAAATGTCTTGTGATAAAAAAAAAACACATTGCACACTGGACTACAAATCTGTTCAAGTCTTTATTGGTCCTGGCAGGTAAATATCAACTAATTTAAGCCAGATTTTACTGGAAACAACTAAAGTTTTTATGGCTTGAAATAGATCACTTTGCTAATTTTAAAAATGTTTTTGTTAACATTTAAAACCAATTTAACAGACACTGCATGGTTTATTAAAAAACTCCATCATAGTCTTTTTTTAAATATGGGGTATTTTTACTTCTGTATTGTTGTTCTTTTAGAAAAGGTCATTTAAATGTTTAAGATGCTACTCAATAAGAACTTTCAATTTGATAATAGTCTTAAAGCAAAAAAGTAAAAAAAATCACTCCAAAAGATTAAAAATTACAAATATAACTACAAATGAATTACAACTACCTTTACTGACTATTTACCATTTACTTGTCTTTATATCACATCCAGCAGACATGACAGTATTTTGAGCAAAACAAGCATTTGACCTCAGGACTGTTTTTGATTGTCATTGGAAGCTAATGAACTGCAACAGGACTAGCAGAAAAGAAAAGAAGCAATGCCTACAAAAATTACATGCATTATATATTCAGGTGTTTGCTGGAATAAACCAAGAATTTAGGAATAAATTTGCTGGAAAAAAACAATATAATTTCTGCATTTCTCAACTGCACTGTACTGTTAAATATGTCTCCTGTGTTTTTCATTTAAGCTATCTTCGCAATGTCTGCATTTACTTTATGCGGATGTAGTGGAGCAGAGAGTTTAGAGGCAAGTTTGTTTTGCAAGTTTCCTTGTAGTTTTTGGCTTTTGAGTTTTGGATTTTGGACTCTTTTGGATCTTGATGTTTGCTGCCTGCCATGACCTCTGCCTGTGTTTATTGGATTATGGTTTTTGGATTGCCTCTCTGATTATCTGTCTGCTACTTGAAAATGCCTCGAGCAAATAAAATTAAGAAAACCCTGCATTTGGGTCCATCTCCCGTCTCTCAGCAAACACTACTCGTGACAGAACACATCGCCACCCCAGGACCCAGCGGGTTATCCATGGACCCGGTTGACCAACTGTTCCAGCTAAGACAAGGTAATGCCTCCATGGAGGATTATGCTTTCCGATTTTGTGATTTGGTCAACCGGGTCCCCTTCTATGATGAACAGTTTTGAAGGATGTGTTTCGCCATGGATTTAATGAGCCATATAAATATTTGTCATTTGTCAATATCAACTGAGGGGAAAACTCGGTCACTAATAGAATTTTTGGTGATCAACTGTGTTCACGCTCTCCCCGAGTCAAGTTCCGTTGTTCCTTCTGAGCCCAGTCCAGCTACAGTTGTTCCTCCTGAGCCAAGTCATGACGTTGCTGTTCTTGTCCCTGATGAAACATTAAGCAGCCTAATCATGGCTGTGGCGTTGGGAATCATCTGGGCTGCGTACACCAGGAGTTGGCCCAGGCCATAGATGCTCATCCGGAGGGGATGTCTGAATCTGCTTCCTGCATGTTTGTTGCGCCCTGTGACTCCCATGCTCCCAAATCTCTCTCTCTGTCTGTCTGTCTGTTCCAGATGTCTGTCTGTCTGTCAGACGGAACGATCCTACAATACCCATAATCCCTTAGGACAGTACAAGATAAGGAAAAAGAAGGCGGCATGTCCTCTTAAAGCCCCACCCCACTGGAACCATGCTGCAGTGATGAAGCCAGGGTTCATGAAGCCAAAAGGTGAAAGAAAACAAACTCTAATTAAACAGTCTTTTTTCACTATAAAAGTCTTTCTTCACTATAGCTGAATATGCACCTTGAACTACAGAAAAGAAATGACTACAATGAATTTTAAACAAAAGAAACAAACCTTTTTTCACAAACAAGAAATCAAACAAACACATGGTATAATTACAAATGAAAAATAACTCACATTCTCACATATCAGATGGTGGAAATTGACAGAAAATACTGTTTTACCATCTTGCTTTTAAGCATTTTCTAGTCATTTCGGCATTCCTACAGCTTGAACCAGTGTAGTGAAACTACCCTTACAAAATTTATAAATAGCCCTGCTAATTAAAATACTCATACCTCAACCCATATAATGGACTAGATTGTAGAGACAAACCTCCTCAATGAAGGGGGAGACAATCTGTGTTAGTTCACCTGGTTAAAGAGGAGACACTACACACAACAACTGTGCATTTTGAAACAACTAATGTATTAAAAACATAGCCCTTCAGTGCACCAACTACAATATTTAGACTCACGCATACATAGGGGGCATGATTACAGCCATTCATAAATATAGTTAACTCTTCCAAGTAATAATATTGTTGAGTTGGAGCTAAACTCTGCAGGACACCGGCCCTCCAGGAACAGGGATGCCCAGCCCTGCCATAGAGTGTCGACGCAGCTTGAGTTCCTGAAAGGGAATGATAGTTTGATTGCCCTGAGAGACTTAAAACCCTCTGCCAAATCTGAATCAGAAAGAGCTTTATTGCCAAGTATGCTTGCGCATACTAGGAATTTGTTTTGTGACATTAGCTTCCAGATTAAAGTATACATAGGTAAATACATATGTAAATTATCACATCCCCTGCCCAATTAAAGGCACAGCCCCTAATTCCCACTACATAAGGAAAATACACTGTACTCCGTTTACTAAAATATGTGTAAAATAAGGTTTTTGTGAGGGTTAGGTGATAGAATATACAGTTTGGATATTTTATTATATGCATTCTATGCATCAGTTATGCCGTAGTGGTTTAGGTGGAAATCAATATCTTCCCCTGTGCTTTATATCTTCATCCTGTGTCCTCTTCCAAAGCCTGTTTCTCTACCATTACACTGACGGATTTATGCCACAGGGGTCCTTCAATATATTGAACAGCAGACTTGATATATTCTTAAGGTGGGACAAAGGTCTGCATAGCTTCAAGTTGTTCTATCAGGGTTAAGACAATTAAACAAATAACCTTTAAACACAGCTTTTCTTAATTCATTATATTAAGTGGGCTATTTTCTTATAAGCATGCTAGTGCTTAATGCTGTTAATGGAAGGATATTGGCTTTGACCTACTCAACCTTAAAGTCACTCCGACTACAGGAAGATGACCTATGAAGAAGCAAAACACTGCTTCTTTGCAATGATAGTGTTAGCTTTGCAGGTTTGTGATTGCCAACAAAATTATTGACTAAATTATAAAGGATTATTGAATATATTCAATAATGAATATATCCTTTGTTGTGTTTGAAGGGACCACCTACTGGCCCAACGATGGAGTCTAATTGAATGGATTAAAGGATTTTATATTCTGTCATTTTTAGCACTTCTGTATGCATAGTTTATTAGTATTGTTACCCTATTTATTAGAACTTCTAATAATTATACTCAAGATTGTGGCGAAGGCACATGCAGTGGCTAAGTACTCTCGGAAACACGTTTGGGTAGGTCTAGATCATTTTTTGATTGTTATGTACGTGTTAATAAGTGTTACATATGTGTGTGGACACGTCAGCCTTGTTTTTTATATGGAACACCCGAATGGCATTATTCCAGAGATTGTCAGACCCCCAGAGCATCAGTGGAATACAGTCCTAGCTGGTAAGTGACACAGGTGGCACAAAGAAAGCGTAGCTGCCAGGCCAGCACCCATGTTAGACTAGTGAACAATCCATATAAAGCCCCACTGCCAAATCACCAACAGAAGACCACCTATAAAGATCACTGATACTCATTACTCTCTGCACTTATCAATAAATGAGGACGTATCAATGAAATGCCCTCCATTCTACTTGTCAAAAAATGTTTTAATTGTAATTACTCCTGAATAATACTGCCGAATAGTATAATACTCCTGTATAATACTGCCGTATTAGTATTAGCCTACTAGATATATATATTTTTTCTTTTTAATTTTAGATTCTTATTTACTGCTTTTATTACTGTTATGTTTAAATAACATTCTCTTTTTCTTAGGGTCAGCAGGCGTTAAAGCATTTCACTGCATGTCATACTGTGTACGATTATGTATGTGACCAATAAAATTTGAATTTGAATTCGAATACTAAAGCTGCATTGGGATATCTGCTAAGTGCTATTAACAAACAACAGAATGTTCATAATAGCAGGGGATTTAAAAAAATTGAAGACTGTAGTCACCAAATTTTACTAACATGTCCAGTGAACCTTTAATCCTGTGGGGAGAGAGGGGAAAGGTTTTTTTCTCTCTTATTTATCTTATGTTAAGTGATAGTTATGCATGTGTCAGGTATTTATGGGAAAGAGTCTACTGTTTCAGATTCCTGGGCACCCATATCTCAGAAAATCCCACATGGTCCACACAAAAACACAAGCCAGGGCATCGAGTATCATTAAAGAAAAATACCACCCTGATCTCTTTGACCACAAGACTGATAAAACTGATATTTAACCTAATGCCATTATCACACTGATTAAATATTACTGTTTAACTTGACATATGATAAATATGGGTTGTACAGTTATTATTTATTTTACCCTGCAAGCAATATTAAATCAAGTCCGTGCAATATCATATCTAAAATGTGAATCCCTCCGTTTGTTCCCCTGCCAAACGTAAGCTTCTGGAAGCTGTTTTTTAAGTTTTTTTTTACCAGTTTAAGTAACTTGGTGACAGTTGAGCATAGAATGTCCCTTAAATTTTAAAGCTAATGTTGATTATTTAATCAAGGTTATAGTTTGACTTTTTACTCATCTCATCATGACCTTAAACATGACACCCATGATCAAAATAAAACTGCACTGAAGAGGGGAAGCGGGTTAAGGAGAAAAGACAGAGGTTGGATCAATGTCACATGAGGGGAATAAGGGAAACATATCCTAACAACAAACACAAAATGGGTTTCCTTACATGTTTATATGGCAGGTGCCCAGCATGGTTATATGCTTGTCTGTGTTTACATGTCACTAAATGTGAAATGCTAAACAGACTTTTTTAATCTGTGATGACTCATTGATGCAGTGCTCTTCATTACCCATTCACATCATGAATTCAAATCTCAGCCTAAATCCTGTCATGTTTCATCTGAACATGCAAGCTGAATAGAAGTCATTATAAGGGATGGTATTTTGTAGAGAAATAATTGTCAAAGGTCATATAAAATTACAGCCTACTTGGTCCAGAACATAGATACTCACAGATACTAACAAGTTTTATTTCAGACTCACCCTCTGAGGTGCTGAGACGTGCTGTGACTGAGAGAAGGTTTGTGTATGAGACTACCACTGACAGGAGAGAGGGAGAGGAAAATAGGAGAAAGCAGGTACATCTCCCTTGGTCTATAATGGCAAGATTACTGTTTGCTCTGGGCCTGTCTCCGGTGCTCCACTTCACCTATACTTCACTTCTAATCTTCCAGACCCCAGCTGTCTGCCAATTGATCTTAAGATTCTCTAAATCAATTACTCCTCTGTCCAAGGTCTCAATGCCAGCAAATCTCTACTGGTCCAGACACACACATACACAGACCAGGAAAGGGAAATGAGAGGGTCTGTCTGTGGTAGAAGATGGAATGGAAGTTTCAACTGACACATTTGCTGTCAGCTGTGTCTCTGTCTCTCTGTCTGCTCTTACATGTCTTATCCTGTACACTGTGAACAGGCCTGGTCATTATCCAGGGTTATATTGCATTACATGCTTACTCTGTCTCAGAGGTCTTTACAGAAGTATTCAGTGTGTTTTTGTAGGAAAGGGTCTATATATTTTTAAGCTCCTTTCATGAAGCTGTAGAAAGTTACTGCAGACATAAATAATAATTATAGTATAATTATAGTAATATTATAGTAATATTATGAAAGCATGCTGTCTTTTGGCATTCTTTTCTGGTGGAACAGTATAATAAGTGAGAACTTGTAATAAAAAAAATTCTTAGTATGTCTGTTTTTGCTAAAATGACAGCATCATTTGTGGCTTAAAATATTTTTTATATATTACATTGTGTGTGTGTATGTATGTCTGTATATGTATATGTATTTGTGTATATATATATATATATATATTTGTGTGTTTATGTGCGTGTGTGTGTGTAATATATATACATGCTTTCCTGCCTTGTGCCAAGAAAAGAGAAAGGAGATTGGTCAACTTGAGGTCACCCCCTGGGTATCAACACTTGATAAACTTTGTTGTTTTATGATGTGTTCCCGCAGACAAACTGGTGCCAGCTACCTTACAATGTTGATGCTTCTGGGGTTCTGGTGTTTAAGCCTGAATGAAATTTTGCCTATTTAGGCTATTGTAAATCCGGTGATGTAGCCACCATTGTCAAATTTACTAGTATGTGACAAAATGATACTTTTAAACGTCTTTGGGGTATACCCATCCTGTTGAAAAAAGATGGCTCCTGGGATAGTGCTGCTGGTCAGGAAGCAGACAGAATGGATTAACAAACCATCTGCTAGCCATCACACATCACAGAAGACATAATTGACAACACACAGAATTACTTAAATATCAGATTTAGTGAAAAGTTGTCACGAGAGGAGTGAAAAGGGAGACAGGAGGCAGATCCATGTGCAAGGTTTCATTCACAGGCATAGTCAGACAGGGTCAAAGACACAGGGATATAGGAATGTGGAGGAAAATCCAAAACTTGAAATCCAAATAACAAGAGCAAGGTTCAGGGCAGGCAGCATTAATCCAAGAAACCTTAAAACAGTTTAAATATCAAAACCAAAGAAGTCAACACGAGAAACACAAAGAACACTAGAGAAAAACACAGGAAGGGCAAACCAAGGAACAAGGGCAATACAATACATTGCAACTTCCTGTTTGCTGGGCTTCTGTTTTATAGCCAGCAAACAGGAAG
Organism: Yasuhikotakia modesta; assembly: GCA_036877545.1. Taxonomy (NCBI): domain Eukaryota; kingdom Metazoa; phylum Chordata; class Actinopteri; order Cypriniformes; family Botiidae; genus Yasuhikotakia; species Yasuhikotakia modesta. The sequence continues at coordinate 14,191 of JBAJNP010011128.1, forward strand.
TTGCTGCAGATGGAGCGAGCTCAAACAGTCCCAGGTAGAGGACTCCCTCTTCTGGCCTGGCGTGACAAAAGTGAAACTTGTCTATTCATTAAATAACCCTAACCAGCATTGTGTAATTTGTGCATGAGGTTAAAAGGTGCAGTTCTGTCTCCACTGGGTTTTGTGTGCAATGTGGACACAAGTCAGTCTTCTCTCGGTTTTCATGTCTGTCTGTGTCTGCCCATTTCTATAGTGAGGTTATGATCACAGAGTCTGTGCATGGCCAAGACTTTTCTTAATTTAGGATCTGTTACCGTTCTCAGGTAATCAGCTGGTTTTTATTCTCTGTAAACCAGATAGCATTCCAGTTTACTTTGCTGAGCTGTTGCTTCTGTCCAGTGTTCAAGGTATTTTTCTTTTAGTGTTTTTATTATTTAATTGACACTGACTGAGGTTTGGGGTTCAGACACGTGTTTTGGGTTGTAAGGTTAGTTCTGAGATTAGCTGTAAGATGGGGCGTCTCTCAGGGTTTAGCTCTTGATAGTTTAAAGCTTTGGTCTGTGTATCACTGTTTTTGAGGTGAGCATGGAATTTAGTAACTTTCTTTGTATTTTAATTTATTATAGTTCAAATGTTGCTCTGCAGGCATTGTGTGCAGTTTTGCGCTGTATGTGTAGAATGTAGAGTCTCTGTTGATGTATCTATTAATCTCATTCCCCACCCGCCTGTGCTGTCCATCTGTGCAAAGCCCATTCTGTGGCTCCCCCCGACTCTCTGCCCCGCATTTGTGGATTAATCCTAATTCGGCGCTCGTGAAAGAGCACTGCTCACCGCTGGTGGAGTTTATGATTATTAAGTGTCGGCCGTTCTATCTGCCGCGGGAATATACAGCCATAATACTCATTGCGGTATACATCCCCCCCAACTCCAACAATAACAACAGGAGTGAGGCACTGAATGAACTTTATCAGCACATCAGTGAGCAGCAGACAACCGACCCAGATGCTTTTCTCATCTTGGCCAGGGATTTCAATCATGCAGACTTAAAGAGTGTGTTTCCAAAAATTCATCAACACATAGACTTTCCAACACGTGGAAACAACATCCTGGACTTTGTTTACACCAC
>JBAJNP010011129.1:0-15291 GCA_036877545.1 Yasuhikotakia modesta
CTACTTCAGTTGTGTGTAATGAATCTAAAATATATGAAAGTCTAATGTTTATCAGTACATTACAGAAAATAATGAACTTTATCACAATATGCTAATTTTCCGAGAAGGACCTGTAGACATCAGCTGTTTGCAGCAGAGAAATATGCAGATGTTAGTCTGCATACAAAGAAACGTATACGGTTACTGTCGTAACCTCGGTTCCCTGAGAGACGGGAACGAACATTGCGTCAGTAGCTGACACTATGGGAAACCCCGTTTCCTCCCTTTCACCTTAATTCTTATTGAATAGCGCCAGTTGTAAAACTGGCCAATGTCACTTTCGAAATGCAAATCGCATGCAAATACTGACTGAGACCGCTGCATAGTGACATTGCCTCAGAACCTTAGACTGAACTCCATCATAGCTGACGCTATGGGAAACAAATAAAATCACGCCATGAGAGCGGCAACCGGTCACAACAGCATGATCATGACCCATAAGCCACTGCGCCGTCTCGCCTCCGATTCTAAGGCGGCCAATGAGCGAGCGCTCCAGCTACAGACCGCATAATTTGCATACAGCAAAGCAGCAGGTGCTGAAGCAGAACAGAAGCACAAATAACATGGAGACCCGGGTTATCAGTGTGCAGAACTCTGTCTCGTGTACAACACAAGCGCTATTCAGCGGTTATGTACATACACACAATCACACAATTTCATGTTTAACACATTTAAAACTGTTTTTCACATCCTATGGTTACTTTCATGCAAAAAAAACAAAACATTTATAGGAATACTGAAATAAAAGACAAAAGCAGCTGTACAAATGTATATATATATATATATATATATATAAAAACATACAAATACATACGTGTATACATGTGCACATATAAAAGTGTTGCAGATTGATGGAATTATAAATGATAGTATTATTAAAAGCAATACTACTACAGAGTTTCCTAGATAAGTTGTCTAAACTATTGTCACGCCCTGGGGGGGCGCGAACTGGATCGGGGAGTGGGGCGACGGCAGAGAGCCGCTCACGACGTCACCATCGCCACCAAGTGAAGAGGGCCGCGGGTGGCATCCCGGCGAGCTCGCAGAGCGCGCACCGACATGTTGGCGCAATGCTCGCAAGGGGAGCCCGCCAGAGCCGCCTCGGCGTGTGCGAGGCCCAGGCACGTCACGCAGAACCCGTGGGAGTCCAGTGGGGTTATGGGTCCCGTGCAGATCTTGCAAGTCCGAAAAAGATCCATGCAAATCGCTCTTTTAGAGGAAAAGCTCTTTAAGGGTGAAGGAAAAGGTTCTGAGGCAATGTCACTGTGCAGCGCATTATATACTGCCTGCGGTCTCAGTCAGTATTTGCATGCGATTTGCATTTCGAAAGTGACATTGGCCAGTTATACAACTGGCGTTATTCAATAAGAATTCAGGTGAAAGTGAGGAAACGGGGTTTCCCATAGCGTCAGCTACTGATGCAATGTGAGTGAACGTCCTCGAAAGGGAACTACTGTTACTTTTGCTTGTTCCTCACAGTTTTTCTAAGAGTAATTTCAGCTAACATAACATTAAAATAACGTTTCACTTACAATTTTGTGCTTCATGAGATTACTTAGGCTAACGCAATAATACCCAAAGACCCAGCATTTATACAATCTGGATTTTAAAATAAACAAAAAAATCAACTTTTAGTTCACAGTCAAGACCACTGACCAGCCACGGAACAACATGCTGGTCCGACTAGTGTTTGTCACCTTTTAAAGGTCCCCCTTGAAACATTTCCGTTGTGTTGTGAGAATTTGCACCGCGTTTCTGTACTCGTGCGCTTTTTTAACTTGCAGCACGTTTCTGTACTTGCGGCGCGTTTCTGTATTTGTGCTGTGAGAATTTGCAGCGCGTTTCTTTATTTGTTTGTGTTGCGAGGCTTTGCGCCGCGTTTCTGTTTTTGCAGCGCGTTGGCCTCTTTTGGCCACCGTATATATCAGCTCCAAAACAGGATTTACTTTTGCACTTTAACTGTTGGATTGACAACGACTTAATTCACATTGTCATTGTCATTAGAAGAAATTAGTAAACATCCATGTAAAAAACAACTCATGAATGGGGAATCAGTGCCGTTTCTTCATTTCATTACTGAAAGGCAAAATTCAACTGACAGCAATAAATCAATCCAGGTCATATTTACAAAAAACATATATTAGACATGTAGACATGTAGGGGGATTGAGTCCAGGGAATACATTTCAATTGGTAATTGGTTTAGACAACTAACAGTTTATATTTTTAAGATTATTTTACAAAAAACCTGTAGACCTGTGATGTATTTTGATCAGTATGACATAAGCAATTGACATTGTGGGAAACAGACAAATTGTAAATGATCAGCTGCATAAATGTACTCATCCATTTATGCAAAAGAATAAAAAATAGCTTTTTAATCCACAGTGACTAGATCATGTGAAAATTGAATTTGAGTATTTCAGTATCAATCTGAGAAATGCATCAAAGCAACTGAGACAAACTAGAAGTTTAAATAATTACTATAGTAAAATAAATAGAAAGACTAAGGAGTATTTGTAGCTAAAGTTCAATTACTATAAAATTATTGGTTACTGTTCTGACACACTTTTAGAACAATATGTCGGTGTGTATTAATTCTACCAACAGCTCCAGACCTGTTGTTTGCTTTATTGGTGGATGACTAAGACAATAAAAAGTATTGTGTTGGCCAGCAACCATGAGAAACACAAGTTTTACTCAGAAATGGCTTTTAAGAAGCATCAGCCCATAACATGGACTATTCCACATGGTATTGCTCTGTCTGTGATTCAGATAAGACTTGGATCTGGGATTTATCAAACAGACTTATTCATTTATTACATTCTGTAAATTTTTTTCAACACAGCAACTGTAAAAAAATTTCTCATGCATTTACCTCAGGGAGTTTCACAAAATTCCCCAAAAACTCACATATTCCCAGTAACACATTCCTTGTTTTTTATATCCACATTAACACTGATACGAAACTGCGGTTTAGAGATGATGGGTAATGTGCTTCCTCACGTTTTCAGATTACACCATCCACGTGCTCCTAATCTTGTGATACAATTCTTCTAGTCAAAGACTGCAACATGATCTTAAGCTTCTTAAGCACTACATCAACAGACTTCAGTCTGAGCAAAGTGTTTAATTAACATCCATATGTACAGATAACAAATAAGTAATCAAGTAACAGTGGTCTAAAATATAGGACTCTGAGGGCCCTCAGACCTGTGGGTCGCAAGAATCGTTTCCACCTTTCACTCCATTAAAAATTTTACACACAACATAAAAAATCATGGTAAATGGTAAATACAACCAATAAATAACCATTTAGATTATTTAAATATATGGTCAAGTTTTTCGCAAAGATGTCGATGGGCACTGTAAAGCACTTCTGTGGTTATATATTAGTCAAGACCATAGTTTTATCCACATTCACCTAACCTGCTTGTCTAACTATAGAAGGAAACCCGGAGGGCCTGGAGGAAAGCCCGGCTGGGGTTCAAACTAGAAACTTTCTTGCTGTCAGATAACAGTGCTAGCCAATGAGCAAGTACATTAAACAGTATATGTTTATAAACAACATATAACAGTATGTTGTTGTCTCCCAGCAGACACAGAAAGAATGCTCCCTTTTGTTTTTTGTTTTGGGAACCAAATTATACCTTTTTAGGAATGTTCTTTTTTTGGCAGCTGTAAAAAACTTTGAAAATGAGAACCAAATACTGAAATCTGAGGAGTGGCCATCTAGGTATTCCAAACTGAAAATTGGTGCACTGTGCACAGGAATTAATATTAGACATTTATTGTAGTCTTTAAATGTTTTAAATATCGTGAAGCACATAAAAGCATTATAGTCTTGTCACCAACATAATAACATACACATGCCCAAAAGCTGCCAGTGTGGCATTGTGGGTAACCTTCCACAATCTAATGTAATTATGGGAATTTTGCTAAATGGCTACTAACATACACTCTTCCATCTTACCTAAATGAGTGACGACAGACAGTTTGGCTATCAATTGTATGGCATGTACACGTAGCAGGTTCTGTGTGATTGTTCACTAATCATTAGATATGCATTTAGCCTCTGCAGCATGTGTGAACAGGTTTGCAATGATGGGGAGCATTGCAAATTCCAATACCACTGACAAACTGCCAATCACAGAGTAAAATCTGTGAACACATGCAAGCACTAACTAGCAGTGTACAGGAAGAACACAGATGTTGTGAAATAGGAGTTAAAAAGAGCTGTAGTAAATTCACATGCACGGTGAAAGAAACAATGTGTTCTGAGGACACTAAATCTCGGCCATGTTCTGCATATCTTAGCCGAGTTTAAGAGATGTTTACTTAGAGTACTGTTTCTGACCATCTGAGAAGGGGAACTCTTGTGAGAGATGTTTATATTGTAAGATATCTGGTCTTAAAGGTCTAAATATTACATAATTATCAACAATGGACTGTTTTAAGATTACAAAAACACAAACAAGTCTGTAGATCTTTTTTGCGATTAACTGTGTCATTATATTGGTTGACAGGAAATGCTTGGGACAGTTAATCTGGCCCCACATTCTAGTTTGTTTGTGTTGGATTTCTTGTCCAAATTGTGGTCATTAATTATTGGGTTCCAGTAAGTAAAATGATCTTTGAAACATCTGCATTTCTGTACTTTGTACATTTCTTTTGTTGTTGCTAGCAGGTCATGGGGTCTTAGGTCATGGGTTTGATTCCCAGGAAATGCAAATACTGACTCACATACTATTTATAGCTTGAATGTACTGGGAGACACTTTGGGTGTTGAATTAATCATTAAACTAACCATTTCTGACCATTTATGTACATTTTCTACAGAACAAACATGTTTTAACTGCTCCTAATATAACAGAAATTCAAAATTTAAACCCTTTTCCTCTCTCTCTCAACAGATGATTCTGAACAATTGTTGGAACTTTGTAAATCTGTATCTCTGTAACTTTGTAAAGCATTTATTTAATGTTTTAATGTATTGCCTTCCTGTGTTACATAGCATCATTGTTTTCTTCACTTTGTACATTGCTTTGAAGCATTTGCTAAATGTCTAAACGTAACTGTGCTGGATTGCTTAATAATTTCTTGACATACTTGTTCAGGTGTTGCTCAGCAAAAAGGTGTTCACAGAAATTGTACGTATTATCTAGATAAACAAAGGTAATGCTTTAACTTGTGTTCCTGTGTTACTGAAATTTAGAGGTATTAATCTCAATCAGCATAAGAACAGAACAACAAATAAAACTGTCATATATAAATACTTTTCAATTTAAATTATATATTTATTTAAAGCAATGGACATTGGAGAGAAATGAGCCTAATCATTACACAATGTGTCACATATGAAATATACAACCACTAAAGGTTCATTTTTTGTCCAATGTCACCTGTGGTTTCTACAAAATAAGGTAAGATTTCGTCAACAGGACACAAAGCATATAAGAAAATCAGTTTACTTAATGACTATGAGCATCACAACAATACACCACAGTTCATCTAAACCTCATCTTGTAAATGATATTAACAAGATCATCAATTTGACACCTAATGTGTCACCTTCTGTGTGATCTCAGGAAATTTATTAATAAAATGATTTGATTCTGAAACAGGATTTTAAAGATTGAAGTCATATATTATAACACATAAAAACTGTGCAGCAAAGTTTCAAAGCAGCTCTTCTTCCTTCCACTATTAACATGCCACGACTTGTTTTTGAGGTCAGGATGAATAATGTCACAGAATACAGTGTAATCACTACCACAAGCCTTTTTAAAGCACCACACTAATTGGGATTAACGGATCATTATCGATTAATCCTTTACATCATACACTCAATGTTAACTCTGTGTCTAAGATTAGAAAATAATCGCTAAGCAGCTAATATAATGGCAACAGATTGCAGCCCTGTCCCATCACATGAAGAGAGATCCAGTGAAGGACATTCAGAGACAAAGTTATATGGGCCAACATCTGTCAGGCTTTTAAAAAGCTGCATATGGACTTCATTACATAAGGCCATTTCAGCCAAAAACCAAAGCCTGTTTATTAAAACATGACAAACATTTACTGTGTGCTTGACACTCCAGTACAATACAAAACTGAGCTCAGACTAAACCAAACACTACCAAACAACATTCTCAAACATTGAACAAATCAGTGATACAGACATGTTTTATACTGCGAGAATTGGCAAATTCTTATTGGCAATAATAAATTGTATTCATCACCATGCTGATATACACACTCTTGCTCATGGGATACTGCTTTTAAATACAGTATATACAATATATACACAGTGTAAGAGGTCATGAATTTGTGAAGCCTGATAAAACTCACTGATCCATGATTTAATCAGGGTAACAAAATAGTTTTTACTTCTGCAATAGCAGAGCAACAAGTTAAAGCAACAAGTTACATATTTCATGCAACAAAGGTGCATGACCACTTTTGTCAGCTGCATTGAATTTGTTGCCATAAAAAAACACAATGACCCATAAAGAACATGCATACATTTCTTTGCACCATGCATCACAGAAATAAAGTAGATCCATACTACAATTACAGTGGTGCTTTGTAAAATAGAATGTAACAAATCTATGGCAACATGACAAACAGCACAATTTCATACATGTAAATTCATTACATTCTGAAACATTGCACTATGGGTATTAACCTATGCATGCTACATGTGGCCCATTGATATGAGATTTCACTGGTCTTTAAAGAACATTGCATACTGCAGATGGACTGTGCTTGGCCACTGCATTGCTTGCCCAATATTTCTTGGTACCAAAATCATCCAGGCAGAGGGCGGAGTAGCCTACTGTTTCCACAGACCTCCTTTTCTGGATTCGGTGCAGCAGAATACGGTATGTTCCTGTTATTGGGCTTTGGGAGTCTGTGCAGGCATTATTCTGCAGATGTGTAGCACTGATACCCAGCTCATTTAGTGCCGATTTTACTTCCTGTTCCTCCACACACAGGCTTGTCACAGTGTCAGCCAGGTGATTGGGCGTCGAGCTGACCACAGGATATGGTTTGGGGTATTCAATGCCCTTTAGCCAGAAGCATAGCATCAGCTGTGAGGCTGTGGTGCGATCCACAGGTACGGGTCTCAGCATGCCTTTAATAGCCAGTTGGCAGGGGTCTGGTACATAGGATGGGATACTGTATGCCCCCTGCAGGATGCAGCGTTTAAGACGACCGAGGTTGTCTCCGTAGAACGGCATGGTGGCGGTCACCATAAAGTAAAGTAAGACTCCCAGTGCCCAGATGTCCACATAACGTCCAGCATAGCTTTTGTCTCTGAACAACTCAGGGGCTGCATATGGTGGGGAGCCACAAAACGTGCTCAGAGTTTCAGTGGGCTCACTGACAGCACTGAAACCAAAGTCACCCACTTTAATGCAGTAGCAGGTGGTATAAAAAATGTTCTCCGCTTTTAAGTCTCGATGGATAATGCTGTTTTCATGCTGGAAAATAAAGTATTATATCAGTTAGATTGATTGACGATTTGATAAATATAAACATTAAAACAGATAACATAAGCATTCTCTCTGTCTTAAAACCTTGAATTGTGCTGCCTTGCTGTCTACTCCCCACACAGTCAGCTGCCTTCTAAAGCAGTATCCTAATCATCACAGAACATGGATCTCACTGTATGGCTACTAAGGTATTCTGAGTGGTTGTTTGCACAACACTGTGGTTGTTGTGTTCTAGATCATGGCTTGGGTGTTGCTGTGTGGTTGCTGGGGATAACCCACCCCCAAATCTCTTTCTGGGCCTATTTTATCTTCTGCCAGGCAAAATTTGTCAAGTTGCTTAGAATGATACAGTAACAGCATACCTTTCCTTAACAAGGCATCATAAACACACAAGGCATAGTCTGTAATACTGTATAAGTTATATGCCAAAGTTTATTACTTAGGGTTATGGGTTTGTTGAATCCCTAGCCATGCACATGAGCAAAAAGATAAAGCTGTAATTAGATCATTGAGGTCTAGGCACTGCTGCTCTCACCATGTACTTGATAGCAGAAATGATCTGGGAAAAGATGACCTTGCTTTCCAGGTCTGACAGGCGCCCCCTCGTGGTGATGCGGCAGAACAGGTCTCCTCCACTCCCATATTCCATTGCAAGGTACAAATGCTTACTGGTCTCAAGCACTTCAAATAAGCGCACAATGTTTGGATGGGATAGTCTTTCCATACAGGCAATCTCAGTAGCAAATAAAGTCTGAGACTTCTTGTCGAGACGAATCTTGTTTAGAATCTTTACTGCCACACGCTCTGTGTGAGACAGACATACAAACTATAGTAATATTTGGAGCATGTTATACACATTTAGTGAAGATGTTTTTAAGTGGAAAATCTTAATAATATAATATATTATATAATAATAAAATATGTTCCAGAAATGTTTGAGACTACTGTGTTTTTTTTGTTATCTATTGGATATCCAGCCTACACATCAAAACTATTACAGAAATGCACAGAGCGGATGTTTTAAATCTGATGAGAACAGATTAAGTCTGGATCACTCCCACACAGTTAATGTTAAACACTGTGTGAGTCAAACCACACTAACAGAACTTTTAAAGTAAAAAGCTTTAAAAGTTTCAAAATATTATATGAAATAAATATAAATTATGTATTAAATAAAATGTGCATCAATGTGCATCAAGGAGATTTGAAATTGTCACACTAATTGCATCATCAGGTTCAGGACTCCTTTTGGTTCTTGGTTTGACAGTCGTCATAAAAGTCACACTACAGGAAAGTTTCTGAAATCTTCTGACACTGCCTGAATTTCATCTGAAGAAACATTTGACTGTAACAGCCATTAATCAGCTGTCAGTTAACAGATCAAACCAGTGACCAAAGACTACAGATTCTGGTCTTAGATTATAGGAATCTTTTCTCATTTGTCTCAGACAACCAAGCTGTGGCCAACACTGCACAGTGTGCACCTTGCTTATAAAGCAATAATACACATATAAATACACTGTGGCATAAATGTCTAAATATATTTGAAAAACACTATATTCAGACAGAGTTAATACATACACAAGTCATTATCAGATTATTAATAAGCTGATTTGGATTGTCTTACCTTTAGTCAATTCATGAACAGCCAGTTTGACCTGGGAGAAATTTCCGGTCCCTATCTCTCCTCTGAGATCATAGAAAGCAATCCTTCGGCCCAGCATGATGTCATTGATAACACGTTCATTATGGGTCATGTCAAAGACAACCCTCTCAAAGGCCGTCTGTTTTGCTCTTTGTTCAGGTGTCAATGCCGGAAACTTCGGTGTTTGTGGTTCTGTCTTGGTGGGTTGGACCACTGCTTCATTTTTTACTTTTTTCCCATGTCGTTTTGTCCAAACATTCAGAGTTTTTATACCTTAGATGGGGTAAAAATAAGAAGATATGTACAATTAAAATTCAGTATCCATAGACAGGCAGAATTTCTCTCAAGGAACTTCCATACTGAAGGAAAGTGTCACAGGGGCTTAACCCTCAGTGTACAGGGATCATGACACTGCAGTTGGAAATCTGCTTGTAATAGTCTCTCCAACCGAACATCAAAGACAATACAGTTATTATTCTATATATTAGCTGGACAAAATAATTCTCTCTTTGTTCATTTTTATAATGTACAAAAAAGTTGTTTTATTTAAACTAGTGTAAGTTATATACTACTATGCTCAAGCATTTGTTCCACAGCTAAAGTTTATATTAAAAACTTAAGAAATGCACTTGGCCCTTTAAAGGCTGTTGATACCAGCATATAGCAATAATATCAAGTTTTAAATTATACTGAGTACAATTTTAGAATATAACAGAAATGATAAATGTATACCATCAGAAACCTCTCAAAACAAATGTAACTTGAATGTTTTGAAGATAATCTTTAGACCCACACTGTCTGTCCTGTCTGTTTTAGTTTAATGTACAGTGTGTCTTGAATTGATAGTGAGATCTTAGTGAGATGTAGTGAGATGTCTGAAAAATCTCTAAGCAGGTTGGATTAGGAACATTTTTAAGACCATGCATCACAGGTTGCCGACTCGACACACTTCTAAAAATACATCACAGTAAATCCACTGATCTATTTTAATGTCAGTAACATTAAATCTACTGCTCTCATTGAAAGTATAATTAGGTCTGAATAAAGTCCTAATAGAATGACATTCAAGCAGTCTTTGCAATAACTTAAAAATCTATATCTAGTCTAATAGACTAAAAATCTAATAGTACTTAAAACGCTACAAATGCATGTTTTAAACTGTTACTGTGATTAAGTGTGATATATTTTCTAAGTTTGTTTTTCTGCTTTTTTGTACTGTATAAAAACATTTGTGACAATAAACTATATCAATAAAAACATCTTTAATAAACCAATGTTTGTAACAAAGCCAGCATTTAATTCGTAATAAATATATAATAATAAATAAAATAATTCATATCCCATTACAGATTACAAAAGTGATTACAAATATACTATCACATTAAAAACTCTCTGTTGTTCACATTTTACCACATGTCCTGGCAGCTGTACTGTACATACTGTATGCTGCAGCAAAAAGACTCAAACCAGTAATTAAACCAGTAAGATATTAGATGTTTCAATACAAACATTTAAAATCAATACGTTTTAAAAGAGTGGATCCCTTTAAGAGCTGATGTGTTAAATACAGCTGATGTATTTAATTCAAACTGTTCATGTAAAGGTGCTGTAAATGTTACCTGGTAGTTGAGGATCCTTCATGCTGGTGTCTGTATGAATGAACGCAGACTGCACAGCATCTCACGTAACACTGAGTCTGTAAATCCCAACTATCAACCGTGCTAAATCCAATTAGGAGGTAAGACAACCCAACAACTCCAACACACCTCAGTAAAGCTGAGGACATGCTGTGCAAATGGACTCAAACAATCGTGGTAACAGATGGTGCTCTGATAGGGATAATTGGGGCTATTTGTCACAGTGGGAAGTTGTTGCAAGGTCTATATTTACGCACGATTTTGCCTTTTTATTGTGGCAATGGTTTTGTATGTTTAAATATAGCTGACAAACCTATGAAAGGTTGTTTAAAACATATTCTCATTGCAAAGGGTTGCTCCATATAGCATAAGACATTCTATTTAACATTATATTTATATAGGTTATATAGAGATCTAAAGATATATATAGAAAGAGAAAGAGATGTCTTATATAGAGATAGAGCAGGCTAAACCTCACCTGTAATAAGCAGAACCATAGTTTTAATACTACTTTAAATGTCATTAACTTAACCATTGTTGTTACTATTGTTGTTACCAATGTACTACGTTATATGTATATTTTACTTAAAAGTTAAGTTTACTATGGTTTAGTCAACATTAAGTTAATATTGAAATAAAAGATCTTATATCTTCTGTAATCGAAAAGAATGAGGTTATAGACTGCTTCTGTTATTTAGAAAATAATATTTTCTGAACACCGGAAATAAATTGTCATCTGTTACAATTTTAAAATCAATATTCCTTAAAATATGATGCCGTGTCGGTGTCACTCGTTAATGGACTTTATCTAACCTTTACCGAACGCAATGAGCTGACCCGCAAACATGACGTCACATTGTGACGTATTTTCAGCGTCCTTCCCCTCGAGCTTGTTTACGGTCAGATTTGGCGGGAGTGAAACATTCGCGCCGTTCTGCTTTATGAGCTTGTATTTTTCTAAAAAATCGCGAGTTAAAACCCGCACCACATCCCGTGTCGGGGGCGTCAATGGCGGCGACCACGCCAGCAGTTCCAGCGGAGTCTGATCCGGAGCGGAGTGGAGCTGAAGATGAGCCCCAGGCCGCCGAGCCGGAGGAGGACGGAATGAATGCGAAAGGTGGGCCCGCCGCTGGCGCACAGCAACACCGGCTCGCCAAGTTACCGCTTTCACGCATCAAGGCCCTGATGAAAGCCGATCCGGATGTGAGTCTGGCGAGTCAAGAATCTGTTTTCATCATAGCCAAAGCCACGGTAAGAATGAGAATCAGTTTAAATGCAAGATTGAGCTCTTTCGCCCCCTTGTAATGCTTATCGGTCCAACTATCTGACAAATGATCCAGATCTTTTCAGACCACATCTTTCACGGTGTCAAGTACAATGAAATGTTTATAGAGTGTCCATTACTTAAACATTACAAATCCAAACCATTTTTATTATAAGGGCTCATTGTAAGAGCATTAATATCATGAGGCTAATGTAGTATTATTAGTCTAGCTTGAAATTAGTTTAACAGTTAGTCTAACTAATGATTTAAAGTTTGTTTAATATTTGACGTTTGACAGATTCAGCCTCGACATTGAGCTGAAAATCTTCAAAATATAAATAATGACTTAGGATATTGTCAAGAAACACGCTGTGCCGAAGAGTTTGTTTTCTGTTGTTGTTTTGAGAGCATACAATGTTTTTTAACTCTTAATCCTGAGGTAACTGATACATCTTATAATGATGCAGGACAGAGACCGTCTACAAAGTACAAAACAAAGGGCAAAACCGCACAATTTTCATCCAAATACTTTGCTTTTGAAATGTTTATAAAATACATATCAAAATATAATTACTATGTCCTGTTACTTAAAGTTTTTGTACAGTTTTTTTTGTTTTATGAAATGAAAAAGTAAAAAAAATGTGACCAAACAAACACTTTTTTGTTTTGTTTTTGTCTTGTCTTGTAACTGGTTGAAAGACCAAAGCTTTAATATTGGTTTTATTTACAAAACTTTAACACAACAGAAGGTATTCTAAATATAATTATGTAATCTTTTCTCAAAGGCTTTCAGATATTGTGCAGTAAACTGCTCTCTTGAGGAACATAATGCAGTTTTTCTGACCTTATTTAAAATACAAAAGTATGAATAACTTGCAGTTGGATATTTGTATCAAAGGGTGTGTTGTATTACTGTTTACAGAACAACATTTAGATGTTTTATTTACAGAACCATAGCAAAACACAGGCTGTTGACATTAATGTCAAGATGACACCTCCACCAAGTGAACAGATCAGTGCCAATGCGAATGTCTTGGAATGTTGGTATTTTTACCCCCCAAAAACGGGGTGAAACTTATATCTTTTTTTTTTTGTAGTTTGACACATGTAAATATTTGTTTACGATTCCAAATACTCATTTTTCTATTAATTGTAATTATCCAGTGAGATTTGTGTATGCTTAGTCTGATTAAATGTGATTGACTCAATTCAGACTGATAACTTGTCAGTTCATTAAAATTAATTGTTTCAGTTGTTCAAAAGAATCTGAGAACCCTCAGAAAAATTGCGTCTCTGTTCTCGCTCTGCTTTTTTCACACCACAGTGGCATAATGTTGTAACCGCACTTACAAATAACAGACCTCCTTGTTTTCCGTGAATATACAGTCAAAACGTTGTTGTCAGGCAGAGGCAGCCACTTCCAAATTCTCTATTCAGGAAAAACCTGGTTTAACAGGAACTAATAGTGAACAATACTTCTACAGTATTTATTAATCTTGGTTAATTTCAACATACTATAGCACACTTATAGTAAAAAAAAACAGCATTAGTAAGTGCACATTAAACTACCATTGACTTTTTAGGTCTAAAATATTCAATGTGTTGTTCAATGTAAGTTCTGATGTTAACAAATAAATATGGTCTGTCCATCTCCCAGCCTTGTTGTTTTTAGATATATAATATCTAAGATCACTTTAGATACTGCTTAATTGTGAATAAAAGTGTTGTGTTTCTAGATTCTCTCATGTGCTGTTTATGTGGTCTGGAGTTTCTGTAGCTCCTGATTGTCCTGTTTTCTTCTGCTTAATAAGCTAACTTTCAGTCTGTTTGCCTTCAGGAGCTTTTTGTGGAAATGATCGCAAAAGATGCTCTTGTTTACGCACAGCAGGGGAAGAGAAAAACCCTTCAACGAAAAGACTTGGGTAAGCAAACAGTTCAGATACAATTTTAACTAGAATCATTGGTGGTCATGATGTTGTAAAAGCTGGTGATTTTTTTCTTTGGCAGATAATGCTGTTGAAGCAATAGATGAATTTGCATTTTTGGAAGGTAAGCGGATTATGATTTGAAAATATTTTCTGCTGGCAGCAGTTTAAAGAAGTGGCAAAGAGTTTTGATTGCCTTTATTTCTTCACTTAAACCTTATATTTCAAAAACTGTCACATATTACAAGAACATAGACTTTTTAGTTTTTAGCTCATAAGCTTTGATTTCTACACTTTTAAAATCTCATTGACCTGAAACAATTTTGTTGCTATATAAAGAAAATGCACTGGAAAAAAATGATTTGCCCACATTAAATTAAGTTTTCATTTCCACACAGTTGAGATGATTATGTTTGCAGAATACATTTTTTGGTTTTCATTTTTGTTCCATAAACTATTTTGAATCCCTGCTAATCTCATTAATGAAAAAGAAAACCATCATTTTTAGAGTTGCTTACAGTAGTAATGCTGCTTAAATTTGTGCATTTTAAATTCTCTATTTCTGTTGTGTAGGTACCCTGGACTGACTGGGCCAGCTCAGATGTCAATGCTGTCCTAAATGTTTTTTATGTTATGAAGGTTTACGTGCTTACCTCAGTATGTTGGTTGACAAAGGAGACAAACAAGGACGAAATGTGTATTTTATTGTGATTTTGGTATGCTTGGACATTGTAGTTGTAAGCTGTACAGTGCCAATTGTTTTTTAATATAAGATTCTTATAAACTGTTTAAATAAATTAAAATTCTTTGATAAATCTTTGTTTTTCAGAATGTGAATGTTTAATGTTAGTCTGGTCCACACTGCAAGCTGATGCTGGTTATGAATTGCCTTTACAAAATAAGAAACTGTCTGACAGCCAACTACAGGTTCTTTTGTATCAGTCTACAACTATAGTGAGGGAAAATTGAAATAATAATGATCTAGTCCTTACATTAAAATATTCTGAATATTCGCTAAGATATGTGGCTTCCTCTCTATGGCTGATGCGGAAAAGCTTGTTCATGCCTTTATGACATCTAGACTGGATTATTGTAACTCTCTCTTAGGTGGTTGTTCAGCCTCTCTCATAAACCGGCTACAGTTAGTTCAAAATGCTGCAGCTAGAGTCCTTACTAGGTCTATAATCATATTACACCAATTCTTTTATCACTCCACTGGTTGCCCGTCAATTACCGTATTACCTACAAGATCTTACTGCTAACATACAAAGCACTAAATGGGC
>JBAJNP010011130.1:0-15290 GCA_036877545.1 Yasuhikotakia modesta
ATATGCATTTTAACCTTGATTGAGAGTGAGAGACAAATCAAAATTATATTGTCTTGTTTGTTTTAAACATCAGGCCATTCGAGCACTTAATACTGATAGATAGCAACTGCTGCTGGAAACAGAGCATTATCTTTTGTGCACATGCATAAACGCAAGACGCGGTTATCCAAATGGCAGTTTAGAAAACACAGCTGCGTTTATGAAACATAATAAACATACTTTTTCACTCTCATGGTTGTTTTTTGAGACACAAAGTCACTGACAAGCAAGCGAGAAACAGACAGACCAACATACGATGATGTCCAGCTAGGTTAGCAAGACAGACTGACAATCACATCAACTTAACTTTGCTGTTGCTGCAGCTGACATCAAACTTAGAGACAAGATAACGCGTTTACGTGATTGCTGCTCTCGCATTTCACTCTCATTGTGTTTTCATGTCTGGGTGGATAATTCCGCTTCATCAAGCTTTTGTCTGCTTTTTTTTTTTAAAAATCGCACACGTGCGACTAAATACATTTTCCAGTTCGCACACATCTATTTTTAGTCGCAAATGTGAGTGAAATGGTCGCACTGTCGAGCCCTGATATTATTTCAAATGTTTAGCCTAAAGGACACTCACAATTCCTTTGGCTGTAGCATCAGTACAAGGACAGTAATCCACAACACCGCCTTAAAACATGGAGCTTAATGATGAGCCGGCTTCATCAAACCTGTGACAGTGCCATCTACTGCTCTGGCAGTGATTATGTGGGTTTGGAATGATTCATAACATTTTTATCATTGTAACGAGTAACGATGCAGCACATAAAAATGTACTGGAGTAAAAGTATTAAACTCATCGAAAACTCATTCATTCTTTAGTGATTCATTCAAACAGTTTGATGAATGGGTAACTGAATCATTGACTAGCTGTGTTTGCTTGGAAATGCGCAGCGGCTGAGCTGTGACTTTGTTTCCTTTTGGTATGACAACAATGCTGCTATTTTAGTCTTTCTACTAAGTTGTTCAATTAAGTTAAGTTTGGTTGCTATGCACTACATTGACTTGCAGCACATTTGTTTTAATTAAACTTATTACATTTTAACAATGCACAACAACACAAACATCACTTACAAACAATAGTTTCCTGCTAATTTAATGTATCTGTGGCAGTGCTTGTTTTAAGTACTCTTACTTTACGTTGGGGTACCTCTCCAAGCCATTGCTATTCACTCTGCTGACTCACGACTTTGTAGAAATGCACAGCTTGAACCACCTCATTATGTTTACTGATGACTCGACCATGGTGTGTCTCCAGTATACAGTAAGAGTTTTGTTTCCTTTCCACTGTCACCCTGTTGGCTGCTTACTGGGAGATGGCTGAAATATACTTTTACAGCTATTAAAATACTTATTCTAACATATATCACTTTAATGCATTTTGTTCTATTACTTGTATTTTGATGTGAATGAAGCATTTAGTGTAAATGATTTACATGTTAAATCAATGCAAACCCTGCTGAAAATCCAGCTTAAACCAGGCAACCAACATAGATTTTTCAGCAGGGTTTGCATGGCCAGGCTGGGCTGGTTGGTCAGCTGATCTCACAGCCTGGCCAGGCTGGATGTAGTTGGTTTTAGCTGGTCTCCCAGCCAAGCCAGGCTGCTTTTAGCTGGTCTCCAAGCCAGACTGGCAGTCTGGTTTAAGATGGAAGTTCAACTCTTCTCCCAGCCTGGTTAAAATGGCCAAACTGGTGTCCATTTGACCTAATTACATCATTAATTACATTAATCTGTTTGTTTCACCTTGAATTTAACCTGGTCAGGTTAAGTATTATAGTTAGGCAGGTTAAATGATACATCTTAAATTATTGTAGTTGTTAATGCTAATGTATCTGAGAGGAGCCTTAAAATTAAAATAGTTTCACAAATTTTATAAATCTGTAGCATACCCTGATTCAAATCAGATTAAATTGTCTACAGAAATACAGTCACAGTTTTAATTCCGGTATTAAAGACATGCACCAAAGCTACAAAATCACCTTTGTGTGATGCAAAGGTTTGTAAAATAAACATTAGTAGCATGCACCAGAAACGCTTCCTAAACGAGATGCACCATTGTATTGTTCACTGTGTGTCTAGGAAATGAACAAATCTTCAGTATTGCTTAGATAATAGATTACAAAATCTTTTTTGTACATTGTAATATAACAATAAACGTTGTTTTAGTTCTAGCAAAAGTTGCCTTATTTGTATCTTTGACTGTTCACATGGACAGCGCAACAAACATGTCTGTGAATTATAGTGAATATTTTTATATAACAATCTATTATTGTATTGGTGCAAAGGGAGGTAGTGGCAAAACATCGCCTGTAGTAAGTCAATGTGGCCGCTACAAAGCTACTACAGCCTTTGGAAAGTGCAACAAACATTTCTGTGAATTATAGTAAATATTTTTTATATAACAATCTATTACTGCATTGGTGTAATAGGAGGAACTGGCAAAACGTCACCCGTAGTAAGTCAATCTGGCTGCTACGAAGCTACTACAGCTTTTGGAAAGTGAAACAAACATTTCTGTGAATTATAGTGAATATTTTTGGTAAAAATCTCTTACTGTATTGGTGCAATAGGTGGGACCGGCAAAATGTTGCCTGTAGTAAGTCAATCTGGCCACTAGGAAGCTACTACAGCATTTGGAAAGTGAAACAAACATTTCTGTGAATTATAGTGAATACTTTTTATATAACAATCTATTACTGTATTGGTGCAATAGGTGGGACTGGCAAACCTTTTTAACATTTTTAAAAAATCTGTACTTGTGCAATAAAGCTACTACAACTTCGCCATTTTAACTGAGGGGCTGGAATTTGCAGACGGTCCCTTACGCATCTTGCGCTGAGATAGTGTGATTGCACGTCCTCCGGTGGGAATATACAGCTATAATATGGTGTGGCAGTTTTAAGTAAATGTTTATTGTCAGTTTTGTAATAATATGGATATTATTAAAAGTAGTTGTGTTAGTGATATCTGTGTGCGAGTGTGTCATATATAGAACAGTAAATGGCGAAAACGAATATCTGTCGAATATCGAACGTAAAACTATCTTTACATCCTTTGATAGGGTTCACAAAACATTTACAAAACTTTATATACACATATACAAACGTGCAATAGATAGTAGAGACATCGTTGAGAGATCGTATAGCCTGCGGGAAGAATGCAGGTTATGTAAACAAATAACATGTATAGCGCATAGTCTATAATCCTTTTTGCGCACGTATGTAAGAAGTGTTTTCTTCTTTGTCGCTGCAACTCTCCGAGTCCATCAGTGATGGGTTGTTCTTGAACGATTCGAATCATAAATGTGACTCGAGAAGAACGGGCCGTCTCGGGGAGTGATTCGTTCAGTCGCGCATACGCATATTGCGCAACACCCTTAGATTCTGTTAGTTCACCTGTTTCGAGTCTTCGGGTTTTTCGAGTCGTTCGTTCATCACGTGACAGACCCTAAGTTTAACCTATGCAGCATGAGCTGGAAACAGAATTTGATTAGTTCATTTTTTGAGTCTTTCGAGTCGTTCGTTCATCACGTGACAGCCTCTAAGCTTAACTTATGCAGCATGAGCCGGAAACACAATCACGTGATGAACGAACGATTTGAAAAAAGATTCGTTCATTTTGCTGAACGAGACTCAAAGATCTCTTAGTCAGTAAAATGACCCGAACTTCCCATCACTAGAGTCCTATAGGCCGCCATAGTGGAGTTCAATTGACTAAATGCGGCCACCACATTGGTCAAAAACGATCACGTGACGGCCGTTTCACTGCTTTCTTATTACGCTCAATGCAAACTAGTCCTCTATTAAAAAATCGATTATAAAAAAAACGGGATAACCAAAGAAAAACTTTTCATTTGAACCCGCTAAGAACTTATTTTTATGCAGTAAACAGTACATAGACGACAGAGGTCGGAACGAGATTAAACATGAACGGGTTCACCTTAAACCCGTGTCGAGTCATCCAGTTTAGCGGTGAGTATAACGTATATAAGTACTTTTAATTATCCAAAGTTTCACCAAATTATTTTTAAAAGGCCCTCAAATGTGAGGTAAATTCTAAGGATAAAAAATTCATCAAATACTGTCTCATCAGATAAGAGTTTAAATTTAATTGGTATGATAATTTAATGACTAATTTATTTAAAATAATTGTAATAATGTGTAATCCCTGTTGTTTAATTTTTTTCCTCTCAAGACCTGCTCATTACGTTGTCCAAGGTGCTATTTTGAGTCTGTGGGAGCAACGAATTTGCTTTGTGGTTGTAAAATATAGTTCTATACCTGCAATTACACGGATGTACTTCATTTGTAAACAATAATAATAATAATAATAATTATTATTAATAATAATAATTAATATATCAAACATGGTAAAAGTATTGTTAAAGTTGCATTGCATTACATTGTTTTTGTTTGCGTTTTTTATCACTAGTGCCTGCATGAGTTTTGACTGGCCTCCAACCGTTTTTTGAAAACGGGCCTCCGAATTTTTGGAGCAGCGTAGACCACTACGCTACAGCTCCACATGATAACTCATTAATAACTAAATTTGTATATTTGTTTATTCTAGGGGAGCGTTAACCTCTAATTGAACTCAGAAGAAAAATTTAGAAGGGTTGTGCTATTGATAATATTCCCCTCTTCGTATCAGAAGAAGAATTATTAAAGGAAAAAAGAAAAAAAACTAAAAGGGACTTAACAGATGTTGGTGAGACTTCATTTCTGGACCAGGTCAATGCAAGTTCTTGCTCACATTCTAGCTAGCCACAAATGCCAACATGATTTTAGACTGTATTCAACAATTCCAGTTACTCTACTGTCCTGTATAGTATATTTTTAATTTATGTATTATTTCATGTAAAAATAAACAAAAATAGACAAACTTTTTCCAGCACTGTACACTAGCATTTATGTTCAATAATTTGGCATTATTGGTCAGAAACAGCCTAAAGACTAAAACAAATCAAGACACGACTTGAATTGATTCAACTCGACTTGAGAACTGACACAAGATGGAAAACACTAGGGAACTATAAAGGGGAGAATGTAGAAGCCATGTAGAAGCTTAGATGTGGCTAAAGAGATCAAGTATTTAAAAATGAAATCAAAGACATAAAAGAAGATTTAAAATATGAGCTGCGCTTCAGGATAAAAGCAGAGAGGGAGCTAAAGGAGTGGAAAGGTAATTAAATGTACTTAGGCCACAGTTATTGTTGTAAATTCTTAACATCAGTTCTTCTCATTTTTTTTCACAGAAGAATTATTTCAAAAGGATTCAACATCTCACCTGTCATTGCCAGGGACAGTGCTTTCTCTGACCACTCTCTGATTTTCTTTTATGATATATAATATCTCCTGTATTTAAAACACAGCCTTCCACAAATATTGAATGTATCTAGCACACACACAGACAGTTATTTAAAGTAATTAAACTAACAGCTTCACTAAAAGGCACCCTCCACAGACACAGGTAATTCACATATCCACAAACCCTTTCTCTAACTCTCTGAAATGCATGTTGTAAAGGAGCTAAAATGTACTGTTGGGGAAATAAAGACGATGTGCAATTCAAAGCAGAGGCCTGACACACTGCAGACCACATCATCTTCTCAGAACATCAGAAGTCAAGAACCATGCACTGCTTAGAGAAGTGGGGATATAAGTGGGTTGCAATGTATAGTTATTGTATAGTAATATACACTCACCGGCCACTTTATTAGGTACACTATGCTAGTACTGAGTTGGACCCTTTTTGCTTTCTGCTGCTGTAGCCCATCTGCTTCAGGGTTCAACGTGTTGTGCATTCAGAGATGGCATTCTGCATACCTTGGTTATAACAAGTGGTTATTTGAGTTACTGTTGCCTTTCTATCATCTCTATCTTTCTAACGAGTCTGCCCATTCCTCTGACCTCTTACATCAACAAGGCATTTTTCCACACAACTGCCGATCACTGGATATTTTCTCTTTTTCTGATCATTCTCTGTAAACCCTACAGATGGTTGTGCATGAAAATCTCAGTTAATCAGCAGTTTTTGAAATACTCAGTCCCAGCCTGTCTGTTACCAACAACCATTTCATGTTCAAAGTTACTTAAATCTCCTTTCTTCCCCATTCTGATGCTCGGTTTGAACCTCAGCAAGTCGCCTTAACCAAATTTAGATGCCTAAATGCATTAAGTTGCTACCATGTTATTGGCTGATTAGCAAATGAACAGGTATACCTAATAAAGTGGCTGGTGAGTCTATATGTATTTTATTTTATCAAATCTGAATACTCGATTCTGATCTGATTCTGGATGGAAGGTGTTTGTGTTAAAATGTTGTTGTTGTTGTTTTTGGCTCCATGTAGAGTACAGAGCATACCACAAGTATTAACACAATAACACATTTCTGCTGTTTGGGCCATAAACACCTACAAGCCTCTGAGGGTGACTTCTCGAACCACAGCAGTATCGGGCAACAGTATCATTTTAAAAACAGAGATCAACAGAGGCGAGATCAACAAAACAGCAAGAAGAATCACTGACCAAATTATGGTTGGTTCTGTAGCTTTACAGTTTATCCTAAAAGGCATTTCTGAGCCATTTGGTTTTACATATTATTGCAGCCTCTATTCTGTCACTGTGGTGGTCAAACTTTCATTAAAAATAATTTTTTTTGCTCCTTAATTTGGCTGTTTCCATTAGGTCATCTTTTACATCAATTTGGGAGGGGGTTGGGAATCAGGAAAAGCCAGTTTGACAGGATCAACACCCAGGGTTTTAAAAAAGTGAGCTTCTCTTCGTTATCTTTGAGAGAGAAACTCTTGCCACTCACTCTCTAAATGGAAGAAAGGCACCCAATGCAGAGAGTAGCAAAGATGCACTTCCAGCTAACAAAGTGTCTGTCCTTATAGGTAATTTCTCATGCATTTCTACAGAGTAGAAATAATAAATCATCAGTTGCTTTATTTATTTTTACTCAAATAATTTGTTCATGTTGTTTTTCATGTTAGAGTTTGTGTGATTAGGGCTGGAGCTAAGCTCTGCAGTAAAGGGCCAAAGCTGTCTACCCCTGATTTAGTCTCTTTGCAAAGATGCTAAACAAAGTATGTAACCCAAACAAAGCACATTTATAGGGTCTTATTCTTGCTCTGGGGTGCGTTTCCCATACAACGACATAGGTCGCTACCTAACCACCACAGTAAGATGCATCATTGGAGAAACTAAGTAACTACTCACACCTGTTTCCCGAAAGCATTGCACTTGTGTCGCAGATCCATCGTTTGAACCACATAGCTTGTATCTGTCATTGTGACATTCATCTTCTTCTTTGATCTAATTGTGGCGATACCAAATATACAGAGACAAGGTAAGCCTAATTTTGCTAACCAACTACGCCACCCTGGAAGAAAACCAGGGAATTCCCCTCAGTAAGAACACAGGTAAATCTTACCACTGGAAAGCAAGGAAGTAATGTTCAGACGGTGTCGAAAATATCAATAATACCCAAAATCACAAACACTAAACACAAAAAGACAAAGCTTATACCATACTGAATAAACAGAGCTGGATACTCCTCAGGCAGTCCCACCCCAAATAAACACAATAAACAAAATAACAGTTGAAACAAAATAAACAAAACAGAATCACATACCGCAGAGAAAACAATTACATCCAAGCTACATAAACACACCACACAACCAACACACACCCAGGACTCAAGCACACCTCTAAAGTGGTCTAAATAAATTAATAAATTGACCTCACAAACAACCGAGTCAAAGACACGACGTGGCTGTCCAACAGAAAAACAGCAGCGGCGTCACCTATTGTGTCTTTAGAACTGGAGCCCAGCGACACCAATAATGCTTTCCTCTATTGCAACCTGAGATGGAACAACTTCCACACAAGTTGCAAAACTACTTCCAACCCATGCCACAACTCTCGGTACTGGCCGATATCCGCGTACTATCACAGAAAGTATGCTTAGCCAATCAACTGCCAAGGACAATATTTTCATATACAACATGCTTTTGTAGTACCAGTAGATGACGTTAAGAGTGATATAAAGACAATAGTGACATAAAATCATTTCTTCCCACGTTAAAAACATATTCACACAATATAAATGACACAGTACCCCACCACAGGTCAAGAGCTGTAGTTCCAACCACTAACTATGGTTTCGGAAAACACTGAATTGTCAAACTATGCAGGTAACGACGGAACTTGCGAGCATAGTTGGCTAACAATGCTTTTGGAAAATGCACCCTTGGCTGTCCCTTTTTGGAAAGGTCCCATACAAGGATTTCCACAAGGATTTGCTATGATGTCATAAGGAGCTTTACTAAAAAAAAGTACAAAACTTGAATGAAGTCTGAATCAGAACTTGAATGAACTTGAATCAGACTCCAACTCTTTAACAGTGTAAATAACTCTGAATGTATGAAATATATGAAGAACTGAATTGACAACAGTATGATTACTTTCCCCAAACATTTTGTGACTCCACAATTCAGGATTCGGTTTGAGCACACTATCTGTTTGTGGTAAAGTTGTAACTGAAACTTTCTCAGATTCTTTTTGAATTGTTGTTATTTTTCAGACTGCATCCAAAAGAAATTCAATGTTTCCACATCCGAGATTAAAGCAGTGATAAGAACTAAGCTAAACAATGAGGACAAGCTCTTCAAAAAACAAAACCTCCCTGAGTAATGTGTAGCAATTAATGAATACATAAGCAAATAAATCCATAATTTGTAAATAAATGTTATTAGTTAATACATTTAGTTTAACGTAGTTCTCAGCCTGGTATTTGTTAAATGTATTGCTTTGTATTGTTTAACATTTGTCACAGGATGCATGAACACAGGGACGGGAGTCGGATCCATAAGCAGGGTTATGCTTTTATTGTGATAATGATGAGCCATGGTCACAAACTTGCGTAGTCAAAACACTGGCAACAGGAACAACGAAGGCAAATCCAAAAACCCTAAATCCAATAAACAAAGCAATGCAGGGGTCAGGGCAGGCAGCAAGAATTCAGAAACCATAAAACAATCCAAAGTCCAAAACCAGGTTATCCAAACACAGAGAACACAGGGAAAACACTGGAGCCTAGAGAGCCTGCCAGAGCGACACTGGAGAGACCTAAGTCTTGAGAGTCTTGAAAGCCTTGTGAGCCCTCCAGGGCGGAGCGGGAGACTTGAGGCTTGAGAGACTTGTGAGCCCTCCAGGGCGGAGTGGGAGACTAGAGAGACTTGAGTCTTGAGAGCCTTGTGAGCCTGCCAGGGCGGCTCGGGAGATGAGAGAGCCTGCCAGGGTGGATCGGGGACCGGGAAGCCCACCAGGGCAGATCTGGAAAGGGGAGCAGAGACACACAAACATAGAGAGAGAGAGCCCTGGGGATGTGAGTGTCACTGGGCGCTACCACAATGCAGAGGATCGGCAGAGGATTCCCATCACAGAAGGATCTGCAGCCACGCCCACCTCCTCAGGGAATACTGTCCCAGGGACAGCAGCGGCTGAGACGAGACTTGACTCAGAAGGTACAGTGATGGCTAAGACACGACTTGGCTGAGGAGGTACAGCGACGGCTGAGATGCGACTTGACTCAGGAGGTACAGCGACGGCTGAGAAGTGACTTGACTCAGGAGGTACAGAGGCCAAGACAGGTGCGGTGGCCAGCTCGTCATTTACAAACTCTGTGGCGGCGGCCATCTTGTCATGTGCAAATTCCGTGGCGGCGCCATCTTAGGCTATGGCTCGGGCTTGGTGGCCATTTTGGTAGTGATTGCATTGTTCTGCTCCTTAGCATCACCCACAGTAAACGATGAACCACACAGCATTAACGCAAGGTTCAGAAACTCCATCAAGGTGCGCTTATTCGTCAGCGAAGCACTCATACCTATCGGGCAGAATCAGTCTCACTCCACCCTCTACACTAAAAGCACAATAAAATGTACCATTACAACACAGGCGATTACCCAAACGACGCGATCGTCACCCCTACCTGCAGAGGAGCAGTCTCAGCCAAATGCCGGCCACAGAATTTGCTTCAGTTTTCCCTTCTTTAAAAAATAACATGAGTAACATGAGCATTAACTGTTACCTAGTGATGGCAAAATGAGGCTTTATGAACCAATGGGGCTTTCCAGCCAAAAGGTTCACCAAAAGGTTAATTACTCAAAGCCTCATTGAATTGTTCTCACTAGGGACATCTGCTGTGCAAATAAATGTATGACAGACAAATTAATTAATCCTGAGCCAGAGTATCCTGAAATGCCTCCTGAGTATGAAATAACTTTTCCACTGAAAAATAAAATTTTTTCTACTGTCTTTATAAACAAAAAAAGTGTTTGTTTGCATGAGAATATTAATTATGAGAATATTAATTAGTTATGATGATTATGAATATTCAAGATAAATTCAATCAAATATAAAATAATAAAATTAACCAAATATATCAACAGAAACTGAGTGCAAGAATGCTTGTGGAACTGTGAGTTAAATGTGCACTGTAACAGCGCATTATGGGGAAAATGACAAACATAACTTTTATTGGTTCTTATTTAAAAAAAGAGCTCAAAACCCACAAATTGCCATAAGGTATGAACCCTCTTTATGTGAAAGCGATACTCAAAATGAAACAATCACGTTTCCCAGAGAATCCAAGGCCTCGTTTGTCATCAGTCACATGATTCTTACACAAACGATACAAGCCTTGAACCGGGGCTTAATCTGACATGCCCCTTTTTGCTCAACACAGGCTCCAAAGCCTCGCTTCACATCACTAGTGTTACCCACAACCCGGCAAATTCTACCAAGCATACCTGGATGGCGAGTAGATATATAGGGGCGGGGGCTCATGACACCATACTTGCTCACATATGACTTATATTGATAATATATTCCCCCTCACCCGATGATAGGACAATCAATGAAACAAACAAATCAATCGCTCATACACTTTTAGAAAGCCTCACTGCCACATACTGGACATCATTGCTAACAAGCAGTAATAAGTATTCTGGGTAATAACACTATAAAACTTCCCAAGCACATTAAAATTGATAATTCAATAACACAATAGGCATATAAGTGGCAATAGGCAACAAACTTGCCACCGGAATGTAGGCCTAGATCTGCCCGTTGTCCACATTTTGTAAAAGTAATCCAAAGTAATTTGATGGAAAATAATTTACTTCAATGTCCTGCCAATATAATAATTTGATTCGATTTTTTTCTTTTGTTTTTTTTTGCCACTGAATCAAAATCTGCACTGTACAAGTAAAGCTCACCAATGCAACATGATGCATGAATAAGTTATCATTTTATTCTATTCTTATAAATCAATTCTTATTCCATCCATACACAATAAATAATGCTACAGTAATGTCATAATATTACAGGTTGTTACCTGGCACACTCATTAGGCTATTTCAATCATTAGAAACATTTCAACTTTTCTGACATAAGTTTCCATACACGCATACAGGTGCACACGCTCCTCCAGTACTTGTATGTTTCAAAATTGACCCTTGCATTAAAAATTTATGATTTTACTAAATTTTAGTACATTTTCTTTAAAACAACTGAACGTTTGCTCAATTTAAGATATTCTTATTTATATTCATCCATTTATACTCATTTATCAGTTATACACACACACATCTAATTTCAGATTACACATTAATTTGATCTTTAGTAATTAATACAAGGAACAACTATCAGAGGCATGTTTCTAAATTAGGCTATGATAAAGGAAAATGTGCCACAAAGATATGAGTTTCATTTTAAGTTGCTTTACTAGTTGAAAATTCACATATTAATAATCTAAATTATTTCTCTTTCAAGTTTGTTTCAATGAGCCTGAAAGAAGAGAGAGAGAGAGAGAGAGAGAGAGAGAGAGAGAGAAGGATGAAACAAGTGGACTATGACATATCCCAAAAAATACAAGACACAATGAAATAGGAAAAAATAAAATGTATACTGTTTTTAATTCTCTTCTGTTCATGTTCACTGTTAATTGTTAATATAGTTTATAAAGAGTATAAAAAGAGTTATACTCTATAAACTATATAAGAGTTATGTAGTTTATTTCTCTTTTTATACTCATTTATCAGTTATACACACTCACATCTAATTTCAGATTACACATGAATTTGATCTTTAGTAATTAATACAAGGAACAACTATCAGAGGCATATATGTTAATATAGTTTATAGCTTTGTAATTATTCCAATCATTTTGTAAATATTTGTTACAATATAAATAAATTATATCAGTTGTTTAAGGTAAAAATAATTTGTTTGAATTGTTAAAACCTGCCTGGCCAGCCAAGATCAGCTAAAACCAGCTTGGCCAGGCAGGCTGGTTCAAAACCCCTCTACAACCAGCCTGATAAACCAGCTATGAACAGGCTGGGAGACCAGCTAAAACCATCCTGACCAGCTTATATTGCTTTTTCAGCAGGAAAGACACGGATAGACATTCTGCAGCATGAATAGAGCTTTAACCAATCAGGAGCTTGCTCTAGTAGTCACATGATTACAACAGAGATTAGGGATTGGAGACTGGAGCCACCTGACTGAAGCCCCTCCCAAACACAAATTTGCGTCTGTTGTGAAGTTAATTTTACGTAAATGAAGGCAATTACAAACATGTTACTTTTTTGTTGTGACAGTTTAGTCTCTGTTAGCATAAATATTACCTACAAACTCCTGAGTGATGAAAAATACTGTGGCAGCAGGTGATGGTGATCAGTGACTGGGAATGTGATGGGGTTGGCTGGTGCTCTGGTGACATGGCAGGTAAGGAAGTGACAGGTTGGCTTGTGACATTAGATGCTATTTATACTACTTTAAATATACATTTAAATATAATAATAAATATATTAAATATAATTAAGAGTAACTGTGGTTATATGTATGTATGTACACATGCACACATGTGCGTTGAATGATTTTAAGTTTTGAGTTTTATCCTATTGTTGTTTGTGTACAGGTGCTGTGTGCCCAGAGCCAGGGAGGTTGCTCTTTTCCTTTACTCTTTCTTGGGTTGTAGTGCTTCTTCCACCATGTGCTGAGTGGTCACCAACAGTAATTTTGTGGGCATTGAGTGAGTGTGTGATGCGTGCACCAGCAATGTGTGGTCACTTGTTGCTCCTGTGCAATGGGACATGACAGAGATCAATGAGGCCCAGCTCCAAGAACCTGCACCTCAAAACTGCCCCTAAACCCTCCATAAAGCCCTCCTCACACCCTCAATGCATACTACGATTCCAAACACCTCTCTTTCCCTGGTCCGGCAAACTCTCAGAGCTCATAGATGCAACGCAGTAAGGAGACTTGGAATGCAGCTCATGTACATCTCCAAAGAGCCATTCAATAGCCAAAGAAGCCTTTGCCACAGGCAATCATTAAACGGATAGCATATGCCTGTGTTGTCTATGTGATGGAATGAAGGAAGAGTTCTGTGGCCTAGTGAACATTTTTTATACTCCATGAGTGCTATTGCCATGCCCAGAGGAGTAAGGTACACAAATTGTGAGGGACAAACACAAGCCAAAAACAGGTTCTTCAAAGACCTCAATACAATGTATAGGTCAGAGAGGAAAAGGAGATAATGGCGAGGAGGCTGCATTTAGGCTAACTCCAAAAGTGATCTTCCAGATTAGATGTTAGAACTAAGGTCTCTGTGCCCCCCATGTTTGTTCAGTTAAGCTATTACTGATCTGACACTGACCTACAGTATAGGACCTACAGTTTATGAACTATTAATCTAAAGCTGAAAAGACCCACAGGCTCCATATTGTTACATACTATTTGTACCTGTAGTGTACTCCTGAACTGACAGCAAAAATAAACTTATCTACATAGCAATATACTGTACATAGCAATGAACATATTAACCTTTTGGTGTACAAGAGCATTATAATGTATTCTACAAACAGTAGAAAACAGTTCAAACTCCCTTTAAAAGTAATATATACATGTAAACCTCTGGGTACAAGGTGACTTACAAACAGTGATTTTCAACCACACTAGTGTCATCAGGTGTACTGTGGGAAATTATCCAATTACCCTTGGCCGTTGATGAGTGTCTCGGCTGTAGTGACTGGCAGAGTAATGTAATGTAGTAGGCAACTTAATTGCCGTGTTTATTCTTAGAGGCAATGTAATTAGTGATGCATCCGACAAGTCGCGGTGAACGTAATGGAGAAGTTTTTTAAAAGGAGAAATGCAAACTCAAAACAAATTTCGTTAATCCAAAATTTTAAGCCCTTATTTCGGCATAACAAGTCGTTTGCAAAGTGAGTGACAAAGTTTGCTCTAAAGTTTCACTTGTGTGGGCCAATGTTTTTGACGGTAGCCTGATAAACGAGCTTTAATAATTATCCCGTAAATTAGCTTCGTTGTTACTTTAAATTCTTGTTCCGTGTTTTGGCATTAAAAGACTTATTATTAGTTCAATTATGTGATGTGGGGACCGGTCACTCGTGTGGCGGGATGGTGTAGTGAATAAGGCGCTTGCTTTAGAACGCTATTACTTCTAATTTGCAGCTTCGAATCCCGCGAGGACCATGCTCGTTCCCTTTCTTTATCCTACACCTCGTTGCTATTTTGTTCTGCATTTGTTTGGATAGAAGCAGAAATGCAATGACTTTGTTAGTAAACAACATGGCAGAAACCTGAGTGTACTGGGATTTTTTTGCTCTCATTTCTGTCCTTGTTTTATGTTATTAAAACATCTAGGTACACGTATCATTTGCCTACATATATGCATACAGATTACATAGCAAATTACTGGATTGATCCTGGTTGAGCTATTATTCACCATTATTGATACATAGACAGACAGACAGACAGAAACCCCTCTGTCTGATCATAGCTAATCACAGTGTATCTCTAAAAGCAGTTTTTTTTAACACAACCGTTTTTCTTGACTGCTTTGGCCTGGTTAAAGAAAATAGGATCCACTCAGTTTCATAATCACTATCTCAGCAGAGCAGAAGACACTCTGTGACACGACTTTCAAATTTGTCAACCATTTCTCATTGGATTGATACATCCACCCTTTTGCAAAACAGTTAACACAGATGTACATCCATGCCCGTTCCCTTTTTATCCTACACCCCGTTGCTATTTTGTTCTGCATTTGTTTGGATAGAAGTAGAAATGCAATGACATCAGACTGCAGTCTGATGGCTAGTTGAACATTTGTATGAGTGTCAAACAGGTGCTTCAGTGTTTTTATAATTA
>JBAJNP010011131.1:0-15289 GCA_036877545.1 Yasuhikotakia modesta
TGTGTGTGTGTGTGTGTGTGTGTGTGTGTGTGTGTGTGTGTGTGCGTTGGGGGTGTAATATATATGGACGGGGTAAGGAATGCTACCCCCCACACACTGTTACCCCTATGTCTCAAATATCTTCAATGTCAAACTTGGTGGGCTCCAAAAATAGTTCACTGTACATAATCTCTCTCTCCACTGAATGTCCATCTATAGGTTTGTTCCTCATAATAGCGCTAATGTAAAACATCACGGCTAATCTGTATATGCGCTTCCTAACGAAACTACAGCCATCATGCCATAGATCTCAAATCTAGGTCACAAAAATAATTCCTCCTCTGCTAAATGCCAATCATGAGATAAGAAATAACTCAAGCGCAGTTTAACCTGATGTTAATCGTAAAGGCTGTACGTCTAAAATGGACTGCGGTGTGTTGTTACGCTTCCAAATTAAAAATCAAGTTTTTATTTTTTAATATTGTAATATTAATAACATTTAAAAATCTACATTCAGAGACAAAAGCAGTTTAGAAACACAATCCTAGAGAGTTTTGTCGCATGCCATGCGTCTGTCGCAAGCTTTACTCTAAACTGCATGTTGTCACCAGAGACTGAAGATTTGTGATTTGATGACACTGTGTCATATATCAGAGAGAAGGTGTTTCTGACAGCAGACAGGACCTGCAAACTCACAGACCCGTGTGCCGCAGTCTAACAGTCGCTGTTCAATACGCCTGTGTTCTGTTTGCGGTCGACATGCATCCACCTCTGCAGAGGAAAAGTCAATTATAAAATGAGATCTGTTGCACGATACCATCAAAATCTGCATTTTCTAGATCAACATCTTCTTAAAAATTCAGTCAGACTCACACCTCTGGGCTGCCCATCATCTTCACGTTAACCTCCCAGGCAGCTGCAATGAACAGATTGTCTAACTGCAATGAAAACAGCAGCTATTGACTGCAGCAGTGTGTCTGAGAGACAGACTTCTCTTTCAGTGGACAGACCACCTGAAGGGCACAGAGCTCACGGGATCTTTTCCTGTCAGGAAGACAAAAACACGTGTTAAACCTCTTTATTAAATCTCAATCTCCTACACAGCAATGATGGTAAATTAAGACTCCAGTTTCTTGTGCGTCTTCATTAAAGTTTTGAAAAGATCTCAGCAATATCTCAAACTCAGATTAGCCAAGAGTCTGCAATAAAACAAGATATCTTACTTAAAACACTGAAGTTATGTTTGAAAGCATAAATGAAAGATTATATACAGTTGAATGGCAAATAAGAGCAAAACCTGCAGCGCTTCAGTCAGGAGTGTGAAGTCCAGACATGAGGTAATACTGCAGCCACAAAAGCAGTGTGTGTGACATTCATAAACAAACAGTGTGTGTGACATTCATAAACAAACAGTGTGTGTGACATTCATAAACAAACCAGTGTGTGTGACATTCATAAACATTAGCCGGAGCTCCTTTCAGGCATTCGGAATAAACTGACCAAGAGTTTTTCCGGACATCTTTGTCCAATAATAACAATAAACCTCTGTTTAATTCTACAGTTGTATTTTGTGCATTTCTGAATCTGCCAGTTAAACAGAATTTCCATGTATGTACAAACTGTTGTGAGGAAACAGTGAGTTGTGCTGACCGAGTGAAACCTCAGATCTACAGTGTCAGTGTGGTTGTCACTGTATTGCTGTTTTTGCAACAATGTTCTAA
Source organism: Yasuhikotakia modesta (assembly GCA_036877545.1). Taxonomy (NCBI): domain Eukaryota; kingdom Metazoa; phylum Chordata; class Actinopteri; order Cypriniformes; family Botiidae; genus Yasuhikotakia; species Yasuhikotakia modesta. The sequence continues at coordinate 1,701 of JBAJNP010011131.1, forward strand.
GTGCTTTCAGCACATTTCCATGCGGTTGCCAGGCTATTGACGGAGGTTGCTAGGGTGTTACAAAAAGGTTGCTAACCTAGAAAAGGAAATGTTTTGGTTAAAACATATAAGCTCTTGCAAATCTTCATATTTCTTTTGTTTTGCCTGTTTTATTGTCTACCAGGCAAAAATCCAAAGGCTGATATCTCTACATTTCTCAAAAACAGTATATATGAATACATACAATCTTACCGTTGCAGCTTTCTATTTTTTTTTACAAAGAAAGTAATTCAACTGAGTTGTAATTTAAATGTATAAAACATGAGTTGTTTGATAGTGTCTGTCGGTGTGTGTTGGTTGTGTGAGTGTTTTGTGGGGTGTCTCACAGCTTTATTTCGGTCACCTTCGTCCCGGTGGAAGAAATCTGAGGCATGTGTATCAGCGGTGTTGTAGGTGTATTTATGAGCATGATGTTCATACGGTATTTTTGGCTCCACACGAGGACACAGAGCGAGCAGCAGCGGGTGTCCATTTCACAGGCGGGCGGCTGTGCTCAGGCGGTTAATTCTATCTATTGGGCCTGAACACAATCAGAACGAGAGACTGTGAAGAGCTGGTGTCAAGGATACAGAGAGAGAGAGAGAGAGAGAGAGAGAGAGAGAGAGAGGGAGAGTGTTTGTGATGAATCTGGCTGCATTGCATCATCACCCACCAGCGCAGCCAACTGTAACGCCCGGCGACGCGAGCGGCGGCTATTCTGAGCGCGGCATCTGGACGCCTCACTGTCTCATGACTGCCACTGAAAAGCAGTCGCTGTGTGGATGACCTCATCTTACACAACACTTCACACCAGAACACACACTCTTAACACACACACACTTAACACACACACAAAGTTAACACACACCTAACACACACACACACCTAACACACACACCTAACACACACACACACACATCTAACACACACACACATCAAACACACACACACACATCTAACACACACACACATCAAACACACACACACATCAAACACACACACACATCTAACACACACACACACACACACCTAACACACACACACACACAGCCTCTGGCTAAACTGTAAATTAAAGAGCTGGCTATGCACAGCCGTCCTTTGAGGCTAACAGCTAATGAAATGAACACGCTAAGCTCCACAGTGACACCTGACACTCTGTGTGCAGGTTTATACCATGTCTGCTGAAAAACCTGTCTGTCTGTCTGTCTGTCTGTCTGTCGATTATGATGCGGTTCTCTGGAGTGCAGGGTCCTGATTGGTCTGTATAATGAATAAACATAAACAGTAAATGTAAAACATGATGTTGATAATCTTCAAGGTAAAAACGTGGTAAACATCAAGTTTACATTAACAGAGAGTCAGTAAATGGACACATGTAATAAAAAATCAAATCAAATAATAATAATGATAATAATGAGAGAGAGAGACACAGAGAGAGAGAAAGAAAGAGAGACGGGGGGTTCTCAGGTCAGTATGTAGAGTATTTGGGCTGTGATGTCATTAGCAGGACTGCAGAACACGTTGTATTTCAGCAGCTTCTACAACAACAGTAGGGAATTTTAGCAGTAGTTTTAGTCACACGTGGGCCTGGACTGCGACGTAATCCCTGTTCATTTGTATCCAAATGCCAGTTTTACTGCTATAATAAATGTGTCTCCCGCTAATGCAGGCGAATTAATTTACTCAGCGCTGAAGGTGGTTTCACACCCGTTACGGCGTTACTTAACACACAAATCCATCTCCCCCACCCACAATCATCTCTGCTGCCGCAGGACATCACATAAGATGGGTTCTCACCCAATTTGTTTGCCTTTCTGCTTAATTGACTGCGCTTGATTGCTTCTGCTAAATTACACTGAGAAAGTGTGACGGGAGCGTCCGTATGTTCAGATTGCACCGTGTTTTTATCACTGTTTATTTAAAGACGTGTATTTATTTAATTCCCCCAGGATTACAAAAACGTCTCAATTCCCCTGCTTCCCATAAGGCTTGGCAGTATTTTGATGGTTCCATTGTGCGTCGTTTCCTGGGTGCCGCAGACAGAAGCGTGCGGCGGGGCTCTGCGCTTCCTCACGTCTGAAACGAACGACAGCGGCGCATCCAGAGCCCTCGAGCTGCAGGGCTGGCTGTCAGAAGCGGCTGGTCGTTTGGGATTACTCCAGATTGGAGCTCATTAGCGTCCCGCGGAGAATCAAGCGCTAAATGGTATCAAGTAGCTATTTTAGACGAGGTAATCTTGAGAACGAGACACATTGTGCTGCTTGAATTATTTGGGAGAGATTTGGCTTAAGAGGGTGTGTGGAGATAAATATACAGCTTGGAAAGTCTGCAGTGAGAAATGACAGAGTTTAAATGCAATTTAATTTAAAATCACAGAATAAAAGATGCAGCAGCGGTGCGGAGGTTCGTGCCGTGTTTAAACGGACAGGACGACACTTACATTACGGTGGGTCTCCCTCTCACTGGACCCCAGCCAGCTGTAACCTTGATGATAGGTGCTCTCCTCAGCAGAGCCGTGACCCTGAAACATGAGAGCTGGTAGAAGTCTAATTACAGGAGCTGCATGAGGAACACATACAGTAAATACATCATCAACTCATCACAGCATCATCCTTTAACTCCTTCACCTCGTAAGATGTTGAGTTTAGCAAGTCCCTCAAATAAACGCGTTGATGTAAAGCAGCGATTCTCAACCGGTTTTGCACCAGGACTCAGTGACACAACGTCAAATGTATTCCTTATTCTGATAGTTATATTTGAACACATTTGTCTGTTAAACAGAATAAATCTGGTGAAACTTGTTTTGGGTCATGAGACACCGGTTAAGAACCACTGCTATAAACGCTGTTAACCAGCTAAACCTCTTTAGCAAGACCATGATGGTTTAAACTGTTTGTTTCATAGGCAGGAGCTCTCAGGTCACTATTGGCATCAGAATAAACTCACAGTTGTATTAAAGCCAGTGTTATTTCCTTGATCTGATACCTCCAGGGCTCTGACTCCCTTCAGTTTGGTTCCCCCAGCAGTGGACAGACGTTCTCACTCTAACAGCTTCAGTTTCAGCCTGCGGTCTTCAGGTTTCTCCTCAGGTAACTAACCTGCTGAATGGCACCTAGTGGAGTTTCACAATCGCACATAAAACACTGCTGTGATATAAAGTCGTGTGCGGATGCAAAATGCACAAACTCTAAGGAGTGACCCTGTGGTCTAATGTTCATTAGCTGAGATGGATATTAGCGCTAAGTAAGACCAATTTAGTCCCTGCGTGTGTTTGTGATGTCAGGCAGCGCATCAGTTGGGCCAATTTGTCGAGGTTTTGGGTTAATTATTTGAGAGAGAATCAGACAGTTTTGAGTCTTTTATCTCATTAGGCTTGTGAACGACAGCGGCCGCAGAGGACAGTAACCTCACCGTGAGCCGGCGCCGCTCGGCAGATCCGGAATCTAATATGGAGATGCAGAAATTACAGACAGAGCCTGAGATGAATTATTCAGTCACGACTGCCAGTTTGCTGATTAATTAATCATCAGACACATCTCTGCTGGGTTTATCTGAGAGACAAATGGACTGTGTGTGTTTCCCTGCGTCTCTTTGTGGCGCTGGCTACAACTTTCAATCAACTTCAGTCATAAACAACCTGAGAGACTGAAGATGTTGACTTAAACTTCACATTTAGTGTTAAAATGAGACGTCTGAAAACATCTCTGTACACTAGCAGCCTCAACACAAGAATTTCTGTATTATTACTCACATGCTATAAACGATAAAGCAGTTAAAAAGCTACAGATTTGAATTAAAGGAGAGCAGATTTTAAAAACAGAATTTCAGAGACATGAGCCAGTAAACAAACCAGGACAGTTTATCAAAAGCACAGCAGTACGTTTTAATCCACCAACTGCAGCCTCACGCTGTCGTGGCAATAATAACAAACATTTATTCTAGTTTAAAAAGTACAAAAATGAATCACAGGTGTGAACATATCAGCTATTTTACAACTTCTCTAACACAATATAAGAGCTAAAACAATCCAGTAAAGTTTTTACAACATACTGAAAGTATTTGCCACCACAACTAACAGCTTCACTACAAATTTCTACCCCTGACCTCTGACCACAGCTAGACAGAACCAATCCAGTACAGATTCATATCACATTTGTGTTTTGCGTTGATTCTGGTCAAACAGCGAATCACTGTTGAGCTTTTCCTGTGCTAATGAAGCTCAGGAGCTGAAATGAAGCTCCGGTTACAGCGAGGGGCTGCTGGGGAAAACAGAGTTTCAGTCGCTCTGATGGGGGAGAAGCTCAGAATCACAGCTGCTTTCTGCACTGCGTTTCAGACCCCCAACTCCCCCCAAAACTGACACACTGAGACCCTCTCTGCAAGACGACGAGAGGTCAGCCAGCAGATGAAGGTGGGGGCTTTGAGAAACTGCAGGGAGAAAGAATAAAAAAGAGGCAAAAGAAAAAGCTGTATTGATGTTTCCACCCCTAAATCCCAAACCATGTTGAGTCATAAGAGCGGCAAGAGACCAAGAGCCACAAGTCAAACCTGTGTGTGTATGTGCATGTGTGTGTGTGTGATTGTGTGAGCGAGTGKGTGTGTTTGTGAGTGTGTGTGTGTGATCGTGTGAGTGTGTGTGTGATCGTGTGAGTGTGATCGTGTGTGTGTGTGTGTGTGAGGGGGGTTCAGAAAATTCATGTCCACATGTTCTGAAGCAGCGGTTACAACCGGTGGGTCGCAGATCTAATGGGGCATTGAAAGAAAAATAACAAAAATTAGGCTTCATGTAAATAAAAAATATTTTAGTTTTCTTTTGCTTTCTGTCTTTATTCGTTCCTCAAAAACATGTCTGTGGTGTGACAGACACATTTTTTAAAGTGCAAATATTTCATGCAGTCTCCCTATTAATATGTGCATAAAAATCTGCATGAATAATAATTATAAAAGAATTAGAACAATTAAAGGCTGTTTAAAACGGTTTCAGATGGAGTACAGCATGTCTCACCTCAGAACGTTTCTTCTTCCCAACAGACTCAAACGCCACACGTCCAATCAAATCTTCTGTTTTGATGCTAATGTAGAAGCCAAAACAGACGCTAACATACACAGATTGTGACAAAAACCTTGAACTCAACTATACGAGGTCAAATAAAAACATGTTACATGAAATACAGGTTTACTTACAATGAGGAGAAACAGGTTTTGTGTGTTAAACAAGGTCTTATTTGGTGGCTGAGCTCATGAAACAGGTGTCCAGGTTTGGGTGGTTAGTTCTGGCAGTTAAGCCTCTGATGGTATTTAACCGTAACTCACCAGCCATAATCACACAATTAAACAGGCCAACAGACTCTTTCTCTGCTGAGAGCCACTGAAAACAGCCATGAATTCTGATGGGGAAAAAATCAAGCTGAACATTAATTGCTCATATTTCATATTACAGTAAACGTTTCAGCAGCGTTGATGAACGTTCAGGATAGTTCTTGTGTTGCGGTCAGTGGCAAGGACAAGCGTCAAGGACTCCAGATGAATTATTCATAAAAACTGATGCCACACACAGGTTACATCCATGTGCTGATGACGTTCACATTAAACTCCAGACGTTTAAAAAGCAGTTATTTCTCCGTTTAACGCACTGAGATGTTAGTAAGAGTTCAGAGGAATTAAGATAAAATGAAGACTCGTGTTCATTACAGACACTACATGCAAAACCAGTTGGCTGATGAAGTACCTGCTGATTAATCAGTGACGCATTTTAAATGCGTGTTTAATGCAAACGTTGTGCGCATCATTGACCACGTCTTCAGTGAAATCTATCATCATTACAATTACTGAGGACTCACGCATGTCACAATCAACCAATTATGTCTCCCCCCGGCCAACAGTTCTGCAGTGCAGATAAGACACATGGGACGTCTTCACAACCCATCCAAACCATCAGAGATAATAGAAGTGCTGAGTGAATCCAAACAGCCTGAACCGGCCCATCACACAGCCCAGCTCAGACAAAGAGAAGTCTGAGGCAACCTGGGCTAACGCTGGGGAAAATAATCAAAAAATTCCCCTGCATTCCCAATCACACGAGATCCTTTCCCCTGTCCTCATTCTCTGGTGAAAAAACTGAAACTTTTCTTCCTTTTCAACCAGTTTGCTTTTGGACGAGCTCTCCTTAAAAGATACAAAATCTTTGTTTATTCCCATTGTTCAGAGGTGGGGGGATGGCTTTTCCCTCCCTGCGCTGATTTCCATCAGCTCTGCCCAGCTATTTAAGTGTGTATTGTGAAGGCTGACCTATGAAAAATTCAGGGGACAGACAGAGACCCAGGCCAGTGTCTCTCCACCGTTGGGCTCCTCAGGGAACGCTGGGCTGTGGGAGACGCTGCTATTTGCACACCAATTGCTGAATCCCATTCTTGAAGCCAAGCAGGGCTTAGATACCCCTCCTCCTGGCCGTCTCTCTCTCTCCCTCGTTCTCCAGCAGTGGTGTTCCTCTGTGAGGCGAGATGAATAGAACAGAATGAATGCACAGACTGGCAGGGCTCTCAAAGGCCTGCAATTTTAGAACCACTTGTGTTGCATATTAACATGTATGTGAGGACTAAACCGTGCGGTTGCGCTCCAGCAAACACATGCGCTGGAAGCAGCGATGCTGTAGTCGACTTAAACAAGCATGACTGTCTCAGGTTTGAAGAGGGTCTCGCGCTCAATTACGGTGCAAAGGCATCCGCAACATGTCTACAAAATGGCTGCAAATCAAAGAAGTTCTTTAATAAACAAACACCACTAGAATTCTTAAGACAAACATTTGAATTGGATAGTTAATGTTTAAATGTATGCCGTTTAAAGAATTTACAGTTATTTCTAAAGCAGACATTAAAACATTTTAGAATGAACAAAGTTGGAGCAGGTAACATAAAACAGCCAAATGCAAGTTTCTAGAATCATCAGAACAGTAAAAAAAGCTCATTTAGAGAATTTACTTTCCGTCCTTTTTTGTGTTATAATGATTTTACTGTTAAACGTTGAAAATAGTGTTACTACTAGTAAAGACAGTAAAGCTGACAAGTGGTATAATTACATCAGACAGCTGCAGTAATTAAAATACAGCCTTTACCTTCCAATTAAAATAAACTCTGGGGCTTCCTAAAAATATTAAAACGTAATTAAAGCGTTTTACAAAGATCTGCTTCTAATATTCACTAAATTCAGTATATTAATACTTCACCTCATCTGCAAAGCTGTCGTGTTGTTCATGGGAGAAGCTGTGAAATTTAAATCTTGTTTTGTGAAATATTTTAATCACAAGTAAAAGATTATAAATAGTGACAATCAACAATAGTAAAAGCAGAGGGCTGCAGTCGTCTCCAAATGGGAAAACTGTCTCACTGGAGCTGCAGTAAATTGGAAAAACAAGAGCAAGAATTCCTGGCGCCAGCCAAAGAAAACGCACCTTCAGCCGAGCAGCACCAGGACATTTTTCAGACTGCGTTTCCTGTTAAAGATTCAGTCTGTTAGACGCTGCGTCACTCCTGGGAATCAGAATCAACGCTGTATCACTTCATTTAAAGTATTGAGCTGTGCATTGTTCAGATCTTCAGAATGATTGTGTATGACGTACAAAACAACTGTAACAAATAACATCTGCAAAGATTAATACATGCTGAAAAACTATATCGCTCATTAATTCATGTTAGCTGATGCATTTACTAACGCTAACAAATACTTAAGCGCAGCACTGAACGTTGCGTGCATCTGTGTTCATGTTTTATTTTCTTCTGATGATATAAAGATTCCATGTGTTCCTCCATCAGTATGACATCATTCACATGAAGATGAGTGATGCAATCATGATCAGTCACTCGCAGAATCTCCAGAGACGTCACCACCCAACCAAACCACTGGAGACCTGCAGCCCAGCGCTTCACAAACAGCTTCCTCATGTGACTTCAGTTTAACCCGCTCCTCTCTCTCTCTCTCTCTCTCTCTCTCTCTCAGGAAACTATTTTCCCACTGTTTAAGATTAGTTCAGGGTAAACATAAAGACTGCGTTTCTCAGGCTATATCTCAAACCCTGTGCCCCCAATCATACAAAAATGAATAGAATCATAAACTTTAAACTCTTCCCCTCACCATTTAAGACTAAAATTCAGGCAGCAGGTCTCTGGTATGGAGTTTGTGCTAATTTAAGTTTCTCATGGGAGGAACGACACATTTTATATGAAAATACTGAATGAGATCAGAGCATCTCTGCGCAGGAACATGTCAACAGCTCTCAGAGTCAAAGAACGTCTTGAAAAGTACAAAGCAATTCACCACATATTTATTGTTAATAACTGATTCATAATATACAGGTTATTTACAAAAACTCTGCGGGCACAAATACCTTCACTTTAAGCTATTGTGTATATCACAATAATGAGAGTAAAATGAAGAAAAGAGGTAGAACAAGAAAATGGAGAGGTGTCCAAGACCAAAAAATTGGCTAAAGACCTTTTACTCTCCAGAAGAAAACCTATTTTTTTAGAAGGAAAGTCTTTTGTCGGGAACCATTGTCCTGGTTTGAATAGCCTGCCAGTTCCAGCTAAACATATTCACCATCAGTTGGTTTAAAGGCAGAGGGAAGCTCGGGTCTCAATGGAGGCTTGGTAAGGAGGGAAAACCCAGGCAAAGAGAGTTTCGACTTGAAACAATGGCATTCCGATGCTGGCCAGGCAGGGTCACAAAGGGATGTTCTCAGGGCGAATATCAAATTTCCAAAAACAGTAGGGAGAGGAGAGAACCCCCACTGGCCTTTAAAAGTCAAAAGGTTGACCCACCACAGACACAGAGGCTGGTGCTGAAGACCTCAGAGAAGCTTTGTAATGCTGCTCCCGCGTCCTACTGGACAACTGAGATGTTTCTATAAAACAGACCTAAGCGGCAGCAACACAACCCAAAACATGTCTGATATTTGGAACAGATGGATATTTTAAACAGTGATGATGATTGTGGGGGGAGTCGCATGTATCGCAAACATAAGATGTCTGAAATGCTTAGAAACAAATAAAGTAGCTTTGCTGAACAAACAGAGATAATAAATATTTATAGAGAGAACAGCACTCTCTTAATAACTAATCTAACCCCACTTGGAAGTCAAGTAAAAGAAAAAAATGAGGTAATTCAAACAAAAACAGAGCAACGTTTTTAAGAGATAAAAATACACTAAAAGCTAAAAGCAACTGAGCAACTGCAACTGAAAAGATCCAGTCTGGTGTGTTTGTTTCCTGCTGTCTCTCCTCTCCTGTGAATCTAAAGAGACTTTGTTGGCCAAAGATTTATTTTGTGGACACCCGGACACCATTGTGGCTTCTGTAGTGGTAGTAAAAAATGGATATCCAATTTCTGCTGGAAAACACCAACCGCTGTCCTTACAATTTGAGAAAGCAGCCAGCAGGGTCCTGAAGCGGTTGGAGCCGTTCTGGTTGAGTTTGGGTCGCATCTGGAAGCAGGAGAAACAGCGGGGAGCCGTCCAACCCCCCGGTCCTGAGACTCAGGCACAGCGGGGGGGTTCCCTCAGCGTTCCCCCCTCCACACACCGAGATCTGCAGCACCTGTGGAGAGAACGGAGATGCGACACACGTCAGTCATTCTGTCGCTGCAGAAACGCTGCGGACGGAAAATAGCAACAGGAGACGTGCAAACGCTGTGACGGTTTGACAAGGCAGATGGTGCGACGCCTGCGTCTGATTTCATGAAAATCATGTAATAATAGCCCAGCGGTGACCGCCCTGATTCTGAGAGCGTTTCTCTGCACAACAGTTTTTGGAAATCAGCTCTGTTGAGATGCAACTGATTTAAATATAGAAAAACTCAGAACAATAAGACAAAGGTGCTAGAATGATGTCTTAACCACATATAAACAAACATAAATAGCTTGAGAGTGTAAAATCGACTTCATTAAATCACGAGTCGCAGTCTCTGCTACGTTTCCATGGTAACAGCAACTTCTCTGATTGGTGAAGCTTTACTTAAGAATTATGGGTATTGTGATCATCAGGAGTTCAGCTATTAAACACGTTTAACATGAAATCTACACATGTGGCTTTCTGGGCAGTCAGAGCTCATTGCGGTGTGTCTGGAAATGTTTGCATGTTATTCTGTTGAGATCTGTACAGGAGAAAGACTATTAAATGCTTTTCCAGTTCTTTACCTTTTAAATGATGTTAAAGAGCTGCTCCTGGCCGTCTGAAGGTTCTTCTACCCATGTCCTGAGGGAGATCAGAGACAATCACATTAAGATCACATCACAACTCTAAAAATACACAACTTCTGAAAGCAGAGTTGTGTGATTGTCATCATTTAATCACACTGACATTCATTCCTGTGTAGAAAGAGAAAGTAAGAGCAAAGTAAGTCGTTCTCTCTCATCTGAAACAACACCAACCTGATAGTAAGCGTTAGTAATGGTTAGTTATGGAAACCCATGAACTGCTCTGAGTGCTTCTGCTATCATTGTAAAGGTTTAAACTTTAGTGCCCATTCACAAAAATTCATTATGAAAACAGATCATCTTCTGCAGAAAATATTTGGTGCAGCGTTTCTTTAAACTCTCATCTTGCAACAGTGTGGACTTCATTACTCAGCGGCTGGGACTGTGTCCATATCACTGTTAAGTGCTTATATTCCATTAAACATCAGAGTGTGGAAATAACCCAGTGCTAACATTCTCCTTTACCTAAACTAGTCCCTCTAGAACCTGTTTTATATGCTGTTATATGGTTTAAATTTCCATTGACAAATTAGAATGAAATTATTGTAAAATATTCTAAAGACAGCGCGGGACTCAAGCCAAGGGATATGAAAGAGCTTTTCACAGTTTTGGAAGAGCCGGAGGACTGAAGGAGTTTCACATCAGAGCCTCGGGGGCCGTCTCTCCCCCCTCTAACATGGACAGGGATCGCCTTCATGAGCACTGGGCCCAGAACTGGAGAGGGGAAGGGCTGGAAACCGGACCAGCTGTGGGGCTCAGTCTGGCTGGCTGGCTGCTCTGTCTGGCTCTTAGACATGTTCTGTTGGCCAGCGCAACATGCAGTAAAGCGTTGCATGGAAAAGCAACACCCTTCTGCTCCATACGTCGCTCAGTTTTGCCTGGTCACTGACAAACGAGGGACAGAAAATGTTGGTTTATGTTTCAGTGGGTGGGGTTGCTCAGAAGAACATTAATGGTCTTAGAAACACGCATGACGACAACAACAACACAAGAGGTGACAAAAAATGAAAACATCTCAGCTCTGAGCTTAAGGGATGATTCTGCAACTGTAAAACAACAGCAAACTCTTAAGGTGCTTGTTTAAAACAAAAACACTGCAGCTCTTAATCAGTCAACATCTTTAAAAAACTGGACCCAAATGTATATATTCATCACACGCTTGTTGCCTGCAAAAAAAAAAATAGATAATATCACCTTAAATAAGAAATTCAATAAATTAAGGAAATTCAGGGTGGAACAACACGGGAGTAAATAATGACAAGAAGTTTCAAATTTGGGTGAACGTTTCATTAATGTTTAGCATGGAAAGATGATGAAAACATCAAAGCGGCTGGTGTTGCTGTCTTTGACAAAATGCAAAAGCGGAATTCAATACATGCCAAGACAAGCAAGACAAGATCATGTTTTTTTCCCTTTCCTCACTGCACTGACATTCCTCATGGAAAAATGCTGTGAATCACGGACATGGGAAAACAGTCCAATTAATTCTGCTCTGCAAACAAACACTCGTGTGAGAAGCGGATGTGCACATACACACTTACATATTCACACCCATCACACACACACCAACATCTCATTTAAAAACGTTAGCAAACGGTGACAATGACTAACAGATTAACAATGAGTAAAGGTTTAACACGCATCTGCATTAACGTCACATGTTCAGTGTGTGCGGTTCAGCAAAGGATTCTAGATTATGCATTTGTCCTAGTTTTTAATTCATTCAAAAGGACTTGCCAGTTTACACAGCGGATGTCTCTTCCACTGAGAGAAAAGAGCCGCTGACAAATCTAACTTTGTTGACAAACAGGGAAACAATCATAGATTTAGAAATGTGTTCATGTATAAAGTGTGTTACACTGAGTTTAGAGTGACACTGTTCGCTGAGTTTTTCCACACAGATATCAAGCTCTATTTTCTCCTCACATCAATGTCCCTTTCTCACAAAACACATCTTTACCTGGGTGTTCTAAGCCTGTTTCTGCCTTGTTTTCCCACGAGACCACTGCATCTTCTCCTTTGTTTTCTGTCTGTCCTGGTCTTTTAGTGTTTATTCTCAGAGCCACAAAGCTGTCAGAATATCCGACAGACCTTTGAAAAATTGCATCTGACATCCTTCTCTATTTATTAGGCAAAACGGTGAAAAACACACTGCAGCTATAGCAGTTGCAGCTATAGCCACGACTGATGTGAAGTCTCGCTTGCAAACGGACTGTCTTCTGATAACAGACCCTTTGTTTAAATGTGTTCTACATTTAATCTACATTTAAACGCATTGTTGCGTTTAATCATCCGCTAAAATTATTGTAGTTTATAAAAGTACAAATATTGCAAAGTTCCACCAAACCCTCAAAAAAAGGAATGCAAAACTATCAATGCAAGATATAAAACACTGTAAGTAAAAACAATAGATAACTAAATAATACCAATAAGTTCTAGACATAACTGTGAATATAACAAATCACAAAATTCATTGTGCACAGAGAAAAAAATGATTTTGATAAACAGTAATAAAATTAGAGGAACTTAATACCTGGGGCAGAAGATGGAAATAAAGACGCATACACAGATTTGTGGTTTCTGTCGTTTGGGGTGTTTAAATGACGGTATGAGCTTCACAAGAAAATAACAGCGTCATAAGAAAATAATTCAATCCTCACTCTCCTATTGCGACAATGAGACGTAAGGATGTTAAACTAACCGCATTAACTACACAGATGCCCGCAGTGACTGCGCCACTGCCGCTGCGCTGCGCCACGGTCTCCTGTAAATAACATACAGACCTGAGCGGTGATATCACAAACTCTTCATTCACTTACACATCATCACAGTTATTCTTTACCACCGTGTGTCACTCAATATCACATGTGTGCATCGGTTTAACGAACTACTGATCTTCTGGTTTCAGCGGATTTTTATATAAACATACACAATATCATTTCATTTTAAACGAGTGATGAAAATTAAAGAGTAAGTTTAGGACCATGATGTGCTTAAACCACAACATCTACCTTATTAAAAATAATATACATTTAAATGACAAATTAATCAATAATATTAATTTAAATGTTTTAATAATAATTTTGTTTCAGTTGTGACTGAATTATTTTTACTGCTGAAACCAAAGCATCAGTTATCCAGCAAAACTGTTATATTTAACGTGCATCTCACACACACACACACACACACACACACACTAAATACATCCACAATAAATCTATTATTTAAAAAACAATAACAATGATTTAATCATGATTATATATCCACTAAACACACACATTTAATTTGAAATGTACACACACACACTTCAGATTTATTGTGTTTG